>VZRW01007566.1:1147946-1169195 GCA_013398125.1 Aegotheles bennettii | reverse complement strand
ATGGTTGGGGCCTGGGATGGGCTGCCCAGGGAGGTGGTGGAGTCCCCGTCCCTGGGGGTGTTCAAAAAACGGGTTGATGAGGCACTTGAGGCCATGGTCTGATGGTCTAATGGTTAGGAATATGATGGGATAAAGGTTGGACTTGATGACCCTGGAGGTCCCTTCCAACCATAATGATTCTGTGATTCATACTTCACAAACCGGGACTGGATCCTGCTCACTCCTCCTCACCAGGTCTGAGTCCTCTGCTCTTAATGGTGATCTTCATTAATATCTTCATTAGGATCTTCATGGAGGGCTGAGACATGCTTCCTCTCGCCCCTTGTGATGGTTTTTTGGCATGTAGGGTGGAAGGTGAGAGGCATTCAGGCCCCTGCACCTCCGTGCAGGACAAGATGAGCACTGACAAGATGCTCTATTAATTAATTATGAATGGTGAGGGGGTGGAGGGCTGGGAGCAGGCAGGGCTTGGCTGAAGGCAGGGCTTTGCTTCTGCTCCCTTCCCTCTAACCCAGGGCCAGGGGTGGCAAACTCTCAGTTCCTGTCAAAATAATTTGAAAAGGCTGGGAGAGGACCCAGGGGGAGGACAGCAGATGTTCTTTAGTCCAGGAAAGGAGCTGTTCACCATGGATCATGCTCTAGCAGCCATCTTGGGGCACCCTGCCTGGGGGCGCTGGTATGAACACCAGGTTGGTGCACCCTACTCCAGGGTAACAGAGGGTCACCTCCTTGTAGGATGTCTGTCCCCAGATTAAGACCCTGGTGGCACCCGGACCACGTCCTTTCTCTGATGCTGTCAGAAGACAGTGATGGGGATGGGGAGCCCTTTAACTCCATGGGTTTCTGCTGCAGCCTGGGCCCTTCAGCTCCAAACTGCTGCTCCTTTTGCACCAAAAAGAGGAGGGTGAGACCTGAGCAGGCCAGAGCAACACCTGCAGAAAAGAGCAGAAGGGCATCCCATGTCTTGCAGCAAGGGGTGTCACCAAGTGGTCACCGTCACCAAGCAGGGACAGCTGGGCACAGCAGAAGTGGGGACCATTCAGAGGAGTGGCTGCCTCGCTCCCCGGAGAGCTTGAGCAAGTTAAACAGAGGGGCTGGGGGTTTGGGTCTGGTTGTGTTTAGTGAGAGCAGAGCAGAGGGATGGCAGAGGGGACCCGAGGGGTCCTGAATAGCGTGGCTGGCGCTGAGCCAGCGGCTGCAGCTGCGCGTTGGTTCCCCCCGAGTCACACGCGACACCGCTCCAATTACTCCCTCTTGACACGGGCTAATCAGGGAGGATAAGGAGAGCTGGCGATCCCAGGAGGGGCTATGCCCCTTCTTTCCATATTTAAACTTTTTTTCCCTGCTGGAACAAACAGTGGATTGGAGGTTTGGCAGAGCAAGGGGGGGAGGCAGAGGCAAAGAGCCAAGCGGTGGGACCTTTAATGAAGCTGCAGTGAGGAGCTGGGGGGTGGCTGTGCCCTCCCTTGGCATGGGGGTTGTTGCATCTGCGAGTAGCACGGGTGCAACTCCGGAGCCCAGATGAAAGCAGGGAGGTGCAAAATAATTGCTCCTGCAAAACTGTGCCAGCACAAAGCGGGAGGTGGGAGGTTAAGGAAGTCTTGAAAATCAAGTCTCTGATGCCATACGCCACAAAGGGACCATTCACCATGGGGAAGAGGGGTTTTTCCCCTCTTTATCCATGCTTCCAACTTTTATGGAACCCATCCTGAATTTTATTTTAATTTATAAGTCTAGAGGGAGGAAGAGATGTAGGAAGGAAGAAGAGATGTAGGGAGGAAGAAGGGATGTAGGGAGGCAGAAGGGATGTAGGGAGGAAGAACAGATGTAGGGAGGAAGAAGAGATGTAGGGAGGAAAAAGGGATGTAGGGAGGAAGAAGGGATGTAGGGAGGCAGAAGGGATGTAGGGAGGAAGAAGGGATGTAGGGAGGAAGAAGGGATGTAGGGAGGAAGAAGAAGGGCAAGGAATCGATTGGCGCCTGGGGAAGTTTAGCAGGAGGTTCTGGCAATGTGTCCATTAGGTTGCTGGGATTCATTAGCAGAGCCCAGCACTGGCAGAAGTGGCCTGACAATAAACTCTGCTGGTGGACACCCCTACTGCTGACATCCCTCAGACCTACTGTGCTCCACTTCCCTTTGATTATTAAAATGGAAGAGGGGCTCCTCTGAGGTGGACGGGCTCTGCGGTGAATTTCTGTGTCTTCCAGGACTTGCAACGTGGGTGACTTTGCTCTTGCACACAGGCACCTTGCCCTTTCTGCAGTGATGCTCCTCCCTTGCATGCAGGCAGCTGGGGAAGAGCTTTATCCTGCAGCAAACCCCAAAGGGGTTTTTGGCCATGAACCATGAGGCTCAACTCTTGCGTAGCTGCTCCCACCTGCACCCTGGACCAATTTGCTTCTTTCTCCCATCCCAGCATCTCTGCTGGTGGCAGAGCCCACCAACCCCATGCTTGGAAGATGCCTGCGAGTGGCACTGCGAGTGTCTCCTTGGATAATCTTGCTTTTTTTGGAATAATTGAACACCAGCCATCCATTATGTGATGCTAGTCGATAAATTCATTACTGTGCCTCTCATCTGTTTGTCTTCATTGCAGCTACTGCCAGTTCCACCTGATTTTAGGTTTCAGCAGCAACGTGGAGTATATTTATCACTTTGCCCTTCGAAGCGTAGCTGCTTGAATAAACTCACCTATTTGGTCTTCCAGGCCCTGCTCTCTGTAGGCTGATACGCTGCTTCTTTCTGATAAATGATTTTAAATCTATTTTGAGCTGCTGGAAGGGGGGAAATTGCTTTCTGTTCTAAAACGTTATTATTAAAGGTGGAAACATTTGGTTACGAGGTGAGCAGCAGTTGGAGGGATGGTGGAGCTTTCTGCCAGGCTTGTCAGGACCACAAGGGTCCCAGGCTGCAGATCTGGGGTAAAAAATTAGCATTAGAATTGCTTTCAGTGGGAGACTGGGGAGAGGGGAGGGAGCTTAGACCTTGATGGTTTTTGCCTGGAGCCTGCAGGACTCACCTTGGCTCTCCATACAGCACTGAGCTGACCTACAGGTACCTTCTATGAAGCCATGACTACACCAGGATGGGCAACTGAATTGCAGCACTGCATTGGTTACAGACACACACCCAACCATAGTTATCTGTTGCCTATGTTGTGGGTTGGCCAAGTATCCCATTGAAGCTCAAGCTATGAGGTTGTTCTTTGTACCAGGATAAAGTGGGATCATCGTGACTTTTCTCACCCTGCTGCTTCTTCCTCCTTGCAGCCCCTGCAGAGTTTGTGCAACATCCCCAGTCCATTTCCAGGCCCGTGGGGACAACTGCCATCTTCACGTGCGTGGCCCAAGGGGAACCCCCCCCACAGATCACTTGGCTGAGGAACGGGCAGATCCTGGAGACCAGTGACCACATTAAGCTGAAGAACAACAACAGGTAAGTCCTGGTGCGCTTGCTGCTGGCACTGCAGTGTGGGGTTGTGCCATTGCACAGGGTCAATCTGGAGATACCATGCATGGAGGAGTGTCATCACCTACCTGATGAGAGAACTGGGGTTATTTAGCCTGGAGAAGAGGAGACGGAGAGGAGACCTTATTGACCTCTACAGCTACCTAAGAGGAGGTCGTAGTGAGGCTGGTGTTGATCTCTTCTCCTGAATTGCTTATGTCAGGACGAGAGGAAATGGCCTCAAGTTCCCTCAGGGGAAGTTTAGGTGGGATATTAGGAAGAAGTTCTTTACTGAAAGGGGGGTTGGGCACTGGAATGGGCTGCCCAGGGAGGTGGTGGAGTCCCCGTCCCTGGGGGTGTTCAAAAAAGGGGTTGATGAGGCACTTGAGGCCATGGTCTAATGGTCTAATGGTTAGGAATATGATGGGATAAAGGTTGGACTTGATGACCCTGGAGGTCCCTTCCAACCATAATGATTAGGCATTGACTGACAATGCAGGAACCCAGCAAAAGTTTGTCTTCAGTCTTGATCATCATCTGGGTATTTCCAGAAGGACCCAATGTCCCTGGAGTTGGCAGGGCACACACTCACTCCACAGTGGAGGAACCACACTTTAACCCTGACCATTGACCTGCCTGGATGTGCAAATACAACTACATTTGGAATAATATTTGCATGGAAGATGACTCCCACTAAACCTCAGCCTTTTATCTCACCGGGGGAGCGTGTTTTCACCGAGCACTAAATAACTGCATTTACATGCAAGTGGCTGGGGGTGTTTGTAGTGAGGAAATAACAAGGTGGGATGCACTTAGTGTGAAAATTACAAGTTGACAACATTGCTTCTATGGAAATAGCATGGAAGAGTGTACTGAAAAATAACAGTGCCTTTGTTGTAAACCTAAATTATCAGTAGAGATTTGTACTCTGTGGTGTCATAGCTGCTATCTTTATTAAATGCATCTCATAAATGCAACCACCCAGCCTTGCTGGAGGGTCTGGACCTTTAGTTTAGGTGATCAGGAAGGGCTGTGTGGGCACCATGGCTTGTTCCTCAGGGATCAACAGCTATTTTAGTTTTCTAAGTTTATAATATGGCTTTATGGTTTGAGGTTTGGGGCTTTTTTAAAGCTTTGTTATGTGAAGGATGGAAGGATGTGTGTTGCGAGAGTGTGAATTGTAGTAAAATCTTCTCAGCCAGTGGAGGTTTTCTCTGAACTGGAAGGTTTTAGAGCTCCAGGGAGCTTTGTGTGTGTGCATACAGATGCCTCTCAATACAGGCTTGTGGTCTTCTGATTCATTGCATGGGTTTCTGAGGCATATCTGCCCTTGTGACATGAACAGAGCAGAAATGGGAGAAGGGAAATCAGTGCATCCCCTTTTATTGACCAGGAGGCAGAGTCAGAAGTGACTGAAGGCTTTACAAGCGATCATTAAATCCATGACTCAACTCGCACTGAGTCCAGCTCCGCGTCTCACTCGGATACCTTGCCTGTGAAATCATTCCTCTTCACTCTTTGAGGAAGGTAAAAGTAGGGTGTTTGGTCATGGTCATGTCTTCTGGCCAGGTCCCCGTGCCTGGAGCTGCGCTACACGTGATGTGAGCCACGACTTGGCGAACATCACTGTAATTGTTTTCTTATGGCGATCATTTAATGCAATTTAACATCAATCTTTTCCACTGCGAGCTAAATGATCAGATTACATTGCATCTGGCAGAGGCTGGGGGAGCTCAGCCAGTTACTGAGGCTCAGCTGACACGTGGCATCTTCTCAAGCTATAGTAACGCGATTGTAAAGCTCAGCCCTGAGGCCATCGTACTCCACGATGTTGAACTTTTGGCTTCTTTCTCACTAATCTTGGTCTACTCTGACCTCCAGCTTCAGGCAAGTGGCCGTGCCTGGTGGTTTCCAGAGCTGTCAGTCTGAAAAATGCCCTTGCTGGTTATCAGCAAAGCTGGGTGCTCCATGAATTGGAGGAAACGGATCAACAACTGGGTTTTTTGCTGGGCTTCTTCAAGTTGTCCTTTGTTTCATTCTCATGGGCATGACTAAGTGTTGTAACCCACTTAGTTCCAGGCAGAATCAGTTTATGATTATGCCTTGGATTTATCAGTCTATTGCACTTGGAAAATATTTGTCCTTGTAAAGATGGATCTCGAATCTACTAGTAATGAAGCTACTAAACTGCACTATGAGCTTTTTAATTAGATTACATGGTTTCCTAGAAAATTCATTCAGATTAAAACTCTGCTTAATATGGCAATAAAGGTCTGAATGCCCCCAAAGGGATTTTTAGAAAAAAAAAAAAAGAGTAAATCATCCCAAATCATATCATGTGCTAATTGGTTGAAAAATGTATCGTTAGGAGCAACTTCATCCTGGTAAATGAACACAGCTAGAAGTGATGTCCAGACCTGCAGAACACTGTGTGTTCGAGATACTGCTTGGCTCCTGTGAGCTTTGCAAGAACAGCCTCTGCTGGAAGCATCACTCCTGTAGGCAGTAGGGTGTTTGCACAGCCCCACAGCTGATGGGAAGATCTGTCCATCAAACTGTCACTTCACAAAGTTCTGAAGGGCCCTTGGGCATCTAAGTCACCCTACGCTGTCCCTCATACGCAGCAACTGCAAACCCAAGGAGGGCAAACCCTCAAGGTCAGGGCACCTCAGAAACCCAGCATCGTTGAAATGAAGACAGAATCCCAGAATCCCAGAATCCTAGGGGTTGGAAGGGACCTCGAAAGCTCATCCAGTGCAACCCCCCTGCCAGAGCAGGGTCACCTAGAGTCCATCACACAGGAACGCATCCAGGCGGGGTTTGAATGTCTCCAGCCAAGGAGACTCCACAGCCTCTCTGGGCAGCCTGGTCCAGTGCTCTGGCACTCTCACAGGAAAGAAGTTCTTCCTGAGATTCACATGGAACCTCCTGTGCTCCAGTTTGCATCCATTGCCCCTTGTCCTATCATTGGTCAGCACTGGAAAAAGCTTGGCTCCATCGTCCTGCCCCTCACCCTTTACATATTTGTAACCATGGATGAGGTCCCCCCTCAGTCTCCTTTTCTCCAAGCTAAAGAGCCCCAGCTCCCTCAGCCTTTCCTCACAAGGGAGATGTTTGACTCAGATTATCACTTGCCAAGCATCTCCCAGCCTTTCAGCACAGCCAGATAAGCTGCAGCCGATAAAAACCTCTTCCCTCGCCGTCCCTCCGATGTGGATTCTCATCACCTGATGTGTTGACGGTTTCTGGACACATTAGCATTAAAGATCAGCTTTCTGCTGTGCCCTCTCCAGAGGTGGTTGTTATGTTTTGAAAATGCCAGCTGTGTGGGAACAAAATAGCCAATCGATGATTAGCAAAAATCAAAAGCAGTTCGGGGATAATGGGTAATTGTTAATGAAAAATGCATGAAGGCTCAGGCGTAGGGAATTGTGGGCTTTTCCATTAAAAGCTGTGAATAAAAATCACTGAAGGAGCTGCCGATGGGGCTGCCTTGCCATGCAGTCCCTGGGTTGGGGATGGAGGTGGCAGGTTGATGCTGCGCTGGACTGGGATGGAGAAGCTGACGGAGCCTTTTGGTGGAGCCGTTCCCATGTCCAGCAGCCCCAGGTTCTGTCCCTCTCTGTTTTGCCCTGGGGTGATTCAGCTTAATCACAATGCAAACGCCTGAGAGGTGTAAGGGGCATCTCCAGCAAAATTGCCACCTGGTATCACCAGCCTGGCCTGAAAGCAAGTTCATGGCTGGAGGAGGGAGCGGTGGCCTTCCTCCGGGCTGAGTTCACTGTGGGCTTGTGTACAATCATGCTTTCTTGGTTATTACATCAAAATTTACAAGGAAGCATGAAATAGCACCCAAATTACTGCTCTGAAAGGTTTATTGCTTTTCTTGCTTTGACCCAGTCGGGTTCAGGGGGCAATTTTCAGCCCAGAAGTATATCACACCGTGGGGTTTATATTGCTGTCATAGCAAGAACAAAGGCCAGCATCTTCAGAGAAGGCAGGCTCTCAATATTGATTTTCCAAGAAGATTTTATTTACAAAATGGTAATTAAGGGACTTCATTTGTTCCACTGGAAAAAGGCTTCGTTAGGACCTGGGCTCAGGTGGCATTTGCTCTCCTGGGTGACCTTCGCTTATGAACTGTCTCCTTCTTAAATTCTTCCTCACTGGTTGGCACTGGTTTTAGTGCTCTGGGAATGACTCTTGTTTTTCTTGTACTTGTTGTGTTGCTTCATCCTGGTGCAGGGACTTGGGACAGGACAACCTTTTTTGGTACCAAACCCAGGAAAACCACAGTCTGTTGTTCTCAAGGTGGCTTTTTTCTATAGAAGCCACATTAGCTGAGTGCAGAGAGATGCAGATGGGTTTGTACATCCCTTCATGGTGCACACGCCCCACAAACTCCTGGATTTGTAGGCATTTGGACACCTTAAAGGAGGACAGCCAAGCCTGCAGGCTATTTGTGCAATGGGTTTGAAGATCTTTGGTGCCTATGGGAAGGGCACCATAAGGGAAATCATATTTCCGTTCCCAGAAGCATGACAAATATGTATGTGGAGGACTGGGATGTGAACCAGCTGCTCCTGATTTAAGAATAATTTATGGGTTTGACTTTGGAAGACACGTGGAAGAGGCCTTCACAGGGAAGGTCTCTGCACAGGCACCCAAAGCCCTACTGAGCAGCAGGACATCGGCGTGATCCAGCTTTCCCTGCACCAAGCAAGGCTCCCATGCTGGGGTCACGCAGTGGAAACAAGGGACCTAGAGCCTCCAACCCTAGAGACTTGGGTGTCTGGTTGGATTGTGGAGCTGAGCCAGCTTGTCCCCAGCGTGGTGCCTGAGCAGTGGCAGGTTCCCCAATGGGCTCAGTGTGTGTGCTCAGTCTCTTGTCAAGACAGTGCAAACCCAGGTGTTGTGAAACCAGCAAAGAAGAGTCAGTATTTCAGGATCAACTGGTGCCACTGCTGGACCTCCTGTGACTCCATTTGCAACTTCCCATGTGCAGAAAACACACCGTGCAGCCAAATCCCTGCCCTGCAGGACCCTGTCCTCTCCCAGGGGCATGAGAAGGAGCAACATCTCTAACCAGCTCTGCAGGCTGAGAGTCTGACAGCCCTTTCATCGGCCCCACAGAGGCTGGGCTGGTTCCCCACAGCACCTCGCTGGGACCAGCAGCACCCCTCCAGAACCTGCACTGGGACGTGTCTGTAACCATGGAATCAGGCTGGGATCCTGGCTAAATATGTGCCTGCTAAATATGATCCAGTTTGTATGGAAAGGGTTCATTCTGGTGTATCACACAACCCAATTTCACCTTGGAAGCTCAGCGTGATATTTAATTTCTGGAGGTGGAAGAACATGTTTGTAGAGGGCTGGGGACAATCTGGGACAGGGAGGGTCATTTTTCAAGCTTTGCACCTTATTCTCAACTTGTACAAGGCAACCTTCAAATACTAGGGATTTCTGCAAAGCTGCCAACAACCAGCACTGGAAGGGAAAAAGCTTCTTTCCAGCGTGGCACCGGCCGGCAGCCCAGGAGTGGTTTGTTGGGTGCAGCAAGGTGACAAGGAATGGAGACAGGGCACAGGGTCAGGGCATCTGATTGTGACACTGGTGGGTTTCTGGAGCTGCCAGCACTTACAGTGTTCTCCGTGCTGGCCACAGCCTGCTCTCTGCATTAATTTCATCACACTCCCTCTTTTGTGCGGCCGTGTGCGCGCGCACGCCCATACCCTTCCAGATGGGCCCCTCTTCTCCTTTGTGCTGCTGAACCCATGAAGAGGCTTCCTTCAGTTCTCAGACTTTTTCAGAGGAGCCTTTGGAAAGCCGATCTCCGGTCACCGGCCCGGACCCCTGACCCGAGCCAGATCAGTCATCCTGATTGCCTGTGAACTGGGAGACAGCTTGGGAATAGCGCGGCTTTGGAGTGGTGGAGGCCTCTCGTTTCAGCTCAGCCGGGTGTGAATCTGCAGCAGCTCCTCTCCCCACTCCCATCAATGCCTGTCAGGGCATTGTGCGGGGATGTGATGGAGCCCTGGGCTCGCCGAGGGGCTGTGGTGACCAGCAGAAAGCCTTCTGGCATCTCAGCCCCTCTGACGTGCTGGCGGTGCTGCCAGTCTGGCACTCGGGGGAAGTTTCCCAACAGCAGATGTCCCAAAGTGACAGATTTATTTTTTTTCCCTTGTTGACGGGAAGAAATAAAAGGACACTGCATATTTTAGATGGTTGATGTGCAGAGAGGCTCGGCGCCTCCTCACACAGCAGCTACATATTTCCCTTTTGTTTGAGCTCCCTCAAAAAAAGAAGAGAAAACGACAAAAAGCAGCAGAACCCAGGAAAGCTGCTGGACCGAACCCTGACCCTGCCACACCACGTCCTCCACACCCCAGGGGGGATGCAGGGGGTGCAGGCAGGATGACTTTGTTGATGGTTCAGGTACAAACAGATGCACAGCAGAGCTATCAGCTGGGATGGTCCTGGGGTTCGTGTAACTCACCACCAGCTCCTGCCCTCCTCATCCCAGCTACAATGGGCTCGCAGGGACCTCAGCAGCCCCCCTTGGAGTGGTGTGAGAGGGAGTGACAAGAGAGAGAAACCCTTATTCTCCTGAAATGGTGTTGAGACCCTGGGCATTCTGCTCGCCAGCTTCTCCATGCCCTGTTTCTGCTCCTTGCCCAGGTTTGTAGGCATAGCCTGAAATGCAGTTGTTTTCTTGACCTGTTGCCTGCGCATCGTTCCAGGTAACTCAGGCCCCAGGGACTGGGTGACCAAGGCTGTTGCTGCAGGGTGCATCCAAACACAGCCAGGTAAATCTCAACAAAATTAACTTCTCGAATCCTCAAGCAAGTTTCCAGCTGCCTGCCATGTCCACTTTGTATTGTTTTTCTTCTGAGTTGGTGTTATCGGCCACCCTGGGACCTCTGCAGAGAGGCAGCTGGGGTGGCCAAGGCTCTTCCCAGCTCCAGGTTTTAGTGGCCAAGTGCTGTCCTGCTCCAGGACCACTGGCATCCAGCACATCATCGGTGTTGCGCGAGAGGAGCTTTGCTCAGCCCCTGATCCTCCCAGCAGAAAGATGTCTTTGGCCCCAGCATCACGCTGTGGCCATCAGGCTCCTTGTACCACTTTCCAGCCAGGCTCCCCTCTTCCCTCCTCCCGCATCTTTTCCTCTTTCCATGTAAAGCAAATAAATACACTTGGAGGCAGCAGAGCCTAAATGCTCCTCGTTACTCCTGGGTTGCTTTGTGCTTGGGAAGCTTAACACTGCTCTCGACCTGCCAGGCTGCTCCGGGGTGCCCAGATGCACAGCGACTGCCTGGAAATAATCCCTGCGTGGAGGGGGCAGGAGGAAGGGCTGCTGCTCCCTCCACACATCTGCTTTGTGCAGAGCTGTGAGTGCAGCTTTCGGAGGGTGTAATCCTGCCTCCTGCCATCTGTCCTCGCTGGAATCAGCCCTTGTTGACACAGTTGAGCCCCCCATCCGGTCCTTCCCCCCCCCCCCCCTCCCACCTCTGCCTTTCTCCTTCCATTTAATCAGATACATTGAGCCCGTGGCTATGAGAGGAGCTTAGGGCTGATTCTCTAAAATCACCATATCAGCTGAAACCATCACATTTGATATTCCATTTACAATGTTTCCTAGGAAACAAAGGCCCAGGACATAAATAGATGACTGTTAAACATTTGCTCACTCACCATGGCCCTGATAATTTGCAAGGCAGAAATATGAATGTTCAATCAACAGCAATAATAAATTTTAATATAAGAAGACCAATATTTTGCTGCAATTAGAAGAAGCATTCGTTCTGACATATAGGCAGGCAGTGGCAGGTTATTTATCATCTCCACTTTCCATGTCCAATTTTTCATTTACATAAAAGGCAGCTTTGATTATGGCTCCCCAAAAGCTGCCAAGTGCCCCCTGCATCAGCAGGGCTGCTTGGGATTTACTCAAATCCCAAGTCCACCTGGATTCACCACAGGAGAGGAAAATAATTGATTTCTCCCTAGAAGCAAGCAGAGGGTGGGAATTTGGTTCATTTTGGGTCATTCCTTACAGAAAAATAGCAACCAAAAAGCTGATGGTGTAAGCCAACAAGATGATGCTGAAGCTTGGAGGTGGTGTGGTCTCCCAAACGTTCATGCCAAGCCAGAAGCAAACCATAGTTTGGATGAACTGGGCAGGACTGGAAATACGGATGCACAAACAGGGATTAATCCATGTTCTAAGTATGGGTGATGCTCGAAAATGGAAGGTGGTCCAGTCTGGGCCCCCACTGCACCTTTATTTCTGAAACGCCCTGTTTGTGAGAACATCCTACAGGAGTAAGGGCATTGTAAGCAGATTTTATCATAACCTGAGCTGCTGCCTCAGGGTTCATAAAAACATCTGCAACCTCAAAGGCTGCCTTTCCATTTCCAGCTTGGAGCTGGACACAGGGTGGTGAGACTTGATGACCCTGGAGGTCCCTTCCAACCATAATGATTCTATGAGTCTATGATCAAAAACGCACTCAGAGGTTTTGCAGACAAAACCTGTGACTTGCTCATAAGCTTTGGCTTTTGGCTCGTGGTGACCATGTCTGTGGAACTGCATCCATGGGGCCATGGCATGGCATGGCATGGCATGGGGGGGGGAGTGGCTGCTGCAGAGCATTCAATGAGATGCTTGTCCCTCTGGTGTCCCCACACAGCACTCTCTCCATCTATGGGATCAACCAGGCGGATGAAGCCATCTACCAGTGCATCGCCGAGAACAGCGCCGGCTCCACGCAGGCCAGCGCTCGCCTGACGGTCCTGTGGGCAGATGGCCTGCCCGGTCCCCCCCAGAGCGTGAAGGCTGAGACCATCTCTGCAACCACCATCCAGGTGTCTTGGAAAGAACCTCTGCAGAACACCAAGGAGATCATCGGCTACGTGCTACACATCCGGAAAGCTGCAGGTACGGTGCTGTTCCCACTGCCCAGAGCATCCCCAGCCTTCCCAGGAGTCAGGAGCCCACTGGGTAAACCAGCTCTGCACTTCAGTAGATGCTGCTGCCACCCATGTTCTCCATCACCTCCATGATTTTGAAAGAGGCAGTAATGCTGATGTAAATACCAAAAGGGTGGGGAGGTTGAAGCTGCATGGTCAGATCTTGCTGCCCACATCAGTCACAGAATCCCAGAATCCTAGGGGTTGGAAGGGACCTCAAAAGCTCACCCAGTCCAACCCCCCTGCCAGAGCAGGGTCACCTAGAGTCCATCACACAGGAACGCATCCAGGCAGGGTTTGAATGTCTCCAGCCAAGGAGACTCCACAACCTCTCTGGGCAGCCTGGTCCAGTGCTCTGGCACTCTCACAGGAAAGAAGTTCTTCCTGATATTCACATGGAACCTCCTATGCTCCAGTTTGCATCCATTGCCCCTTGTCCTATCATTGGTCGTCACTGTAAAAAGCTTGGCTCCATCGTCCTGCCCCTCACCCTTTCCATATTTGTAACCATGGATGTGGTCCCCCCTCAGTCTCCTTTTCTCCAAGCTGAAGAGCCCCAGCTCCCTCAGCCTTTCCTCAGAAGGGAGATGTTCCACTCCCTTCATCATCTTTGTGGCTCTGCGCTGGACTCTTACAAGCAGCCTCTGGCAAAGCACATAGAAATGGAAGCAGAAAATGATGTGGGCAGATACACATCCACACGAGAGACCCAAATTACCACTTACAACATCTGTTTAGTCTCTTTGCCTCTTGCAAAGCCCCAACACTGCTCTGTTCTCTCTTTCTTTGCACTTCAGATCCCGTAGAGATGGAGTACCAGGAGGCTGTTAGCAAGAGCACCTTCCAGCAGCAAGTGACTGATTTAGAGCCCTCAACCAGCTATAGCTTTTATATAAAGGCTTACACCTCCCGGGGTGCCAGCAAAGCCTCAGAAGTCACCGTGGTGAGCACGCTGGGAGAAGGTAAGGGATGCTTTGCTCTTGGATCCTCAGATGCTGAAACCCGCTGTGCGTAGCAGCAGCAGCGCCGCTCACCCCGATACCCGCCCCGGAGCACTTTGGCACACAGCCTGTGGTCCTGGTGCTCCTTGTTCCCACTCCCTCCCGTGCTCTGGGATGTTGTGTGAAGCTCCTTTGTGTCGTTACACGGGGGTTGATTGATTGCCTCATCCTCAGCGTTGCCTCTCGTGGCTGATGTTGTAGCAGGGGGTGAGGGTGAGTCTGGCTGCTCTCGTGCACTGCAGCTGCTCTGGGCTTTTCCTAAACTGCTTGCTAAATGCAGATTTTCTGCTTAAGCAGCGTCTTGGTGTCCTCCAGCAGCTCTGGAACCCACATCTCTTACTTGATAGGTGCCTAACTCTTTAAAATTTGGTTTGTTTCTGCTCTACCCTGGAGAAATCACACTAGAGCTGAGCTGTCCTGACCTACAAGTCCCTGCCTGAGCTGTCCTGACCTACAAGTCCCTGCCTGAGAGCTGCCTTCTGTTTCAGTAGGAAGTTAAGGTGATCTCCAAGGCTTTTGCCCTGACTTGGCCTCCCAGGTGTGGCCACCAGTTAGCTTCCCCCATGAGAAAGCAGGTGCTCCAGTGCAGGACCCTTGCACACAGACACCAGGCAGACACCACAGCCCCCCTGGGTGTGTTAAGTTGGCTTCCAAGTGGGGGATCCAGTTCTCATTCCATTTTCAGCCCTTGCAGATGTTTACTCCAGGGTCTCGGCAACACTGCCAATAAATCCTCACCCTGCTGGGTTGTTCCCCTCCAAGTTTATTTTCCTTGGTGCTCTGCAGGGAATGGGTCACCCTCGGAGTTTGTTTTTCCTCCCAGTGTAGAGACAGCAGGATGGACTAAGGCAAAACTTGAAACTCCTTGACCCGATGCTCTGAGTTCAGCTACTGGAGCCAGAAGCCAGCCATGCTTCACAGAGCTTGGTGTTTCTGCAGGAGTCTGAGTCTCCGTGAGAGACTTTTTGTCATTATTCCCTTCAATCCCCACAGAAATAGTCAGGTAGCCAGGAATGGGATCATAAATTTCCTGGCTCTCTGAAGTTTCAAGGCATCACTGTCCTGCTCTGCTGTCCTTTAGAACAGGCTCGTCCTGTGTAATGAAGGGTCATCAATTAGCTCCATGTTCAGCTGGCTGGGTTAGGATCACTCAACCCCAGCCTGCAGGAGGATAAAGAGAGATTGAAAAGCCCCAGTTCTGGTTCGGTTTGTTTGCTTTGCTTCACTTGGGTGCCTGCTGCCTTCTGCTCACAGAGGTGAGAGCAGGTCAGGGAGCCAGATCCAGTGGTTTTTGTCACCAAATTAAGGTTCTGCTGCAAATTGGCCTCTTCTCACAGCCCAGCTGTTTCACCCCATGCCTTAGAATCATAAAACAGAATCACAGAATCATTATGGTTGGAAGGGACCTCCAGGGTCATCAAGTCCAACCTTTATCCCATCATATTCCTAACCTTCCCGAGGCACACAGGAGAGCTGTGGCTGCCCTGGGCTTGGGCAGTCCCTGGGCCTGTGCTGACAGCCTGGGAAAGGGATGGGATTGCCTGGCGCGCTGTGTCTTGGTGTTGTCATCCCGGCTCAGCACGACGTGCAGGAGATGTGCACGGAGATGTGCACGAAGCCCCATGGTGACAGGACCCCCCCATGTCCTGCCTTGCATGGAAAGGACCCGGCGGGTGACTCTGCCAGTCAGGGACAGCTTGATGGAGACAGGGCAGTGCTTGTTGGAGTGGTGCTGCCAGCTGGAGACTGGTCTGAGTGACTGTTATCCTGGTGGTGTCTGGGATACGGTGAGGGTACTGAGGAGCAGGGCTGCTTTGGCTCTGGGAGTTCAGCTTTCAGGGCTTGGAATATGCTGAGAGTGCTCTGGGGTGAAGCCTCCGATGCTTTCTTGGAGCACAGTGCTCCTTCCTTTGTGCCAGAGATAATTTTGAATGGAAAGCAGAAGGGAACATGCCAAGGAGAAACTTCCCAGGTGAACCTTGTCCTGCACAAACCTCTCTGACTAGGAAGGTCCTCCCATCTCCTCCCTCTTGTTCTCCTTTCACAAATGCCATGGTATTTTTAAATCTCAAACTCTCTCCGCTCCATTAAGCAGCCCAGACTCCTTGTTCTTGTCTTTTAATGCTTTTTAGGGTTTTCTCCAGGACTTTTTGACATTTCTCTAGGATGAAGACCGTTCCTTTAGTCATCTTCGGCTAAAGACGCCTTCAAGAAGAAAGTTGAAATGACCTGGGGAAAATTCCAAACAGCACGGAAGAGGAAAGCAAGTAACCCAGCCCTTAGCATGAGGGAGATGCCTCACTTATAGCAGATATATTATGTCATATATATATATATACTTCTGTGAAGCACCTATACACTGGTGTGTGTACGTATATTTATACACACCCAGAGAGCTATACTCCATCTGTATACACTTATTTGTGTAATGGCATTATAAAGAGCACGTGCATTCTGCGAGTGCATAAGTATCATCAATATTATCCATATCTATATACTCAAAGTGTGAATAAATACAATATATTCCTTACTTCCAAGGAGAGAGATTCTTGTGGTTTTTATGAAATGTAAGGCTCTGCAACCATAAAATAAAGCCGACTCTTCTACAAATCAGGACGGCCCAGCTCAGTGTTTCTTTGTCCCTGGGATAATGCAATTTTCCTTTCTGTGGCTTTTTCACTCATCCTTTGGAAAATGTTGCTTTAAGCAAGACTCCGGCTTCTCAGAGGGGGGATCCAGGCGATTCCTAATTTTGCCCTAAAGGGAATTGGGAGACTGAGGAAAAAAAAGAGTATTTCACTGGATTGCAAACAGATGCAGCCTTGGGAAGAATGGTACATTCTGGTGTGAATAGAATTTCCTCTGGGTTTTGCACCCAGAAATTGCAAAGTGCAGCCTTCCCATGGATGAAGTCAGAATAAAGCCTAGCAAGAAGTTGTCCTTCAACCCATTTCTTTCCCATTGGCAGCACTCAGGCAGGATGTGATCCCATTAACCTGACCCAGGACAGCTGCTCGCTGAGTCTTTCCTCCTGAATCCATATGGAGATGCTCGCCAGTCAGCAGGGACTGGTTCCTCTCCTCATGCTTATTCAGAGGGCATCTGGAGGGCATTTGGGAAGAGAGAGGATTGCCCAGACCCTCCTGCTCACCAGGAGAAGTGTCTTTCCTTCCCCTAAATCTCCTCATGGGAAAGCTTGAGCTCTCAGTGCCTGGGAAGAGGCAAACCATCGCGCTGGGCGGTTTTGCTCCTGCTGTTCACTGCAGTGCCCTTTTCAGCTCTCATCAGTCTTGGATGGATGTGGCTTCATCCACTTTCCACCATCGCTCACCAAATGGCTGTGCTGAACTCTCTGCCAGAGGCCAGGTCTGTGCTGCTCATCCTTTAGAGACCCTTTGGGGAGAAGAAACAAAGGAAAAGCAGCATCACTCCAACTCAAGCCCAGCAATCCTTGTATCTGGGAACTTTCTGAACCTGTAATCATGTGGGATTGGAGAAACAGCTCCACCTCAAAGCCTGAGGGCTGCTGGAGGAGCAAGGCTGTTGTTCTGCTGGATGATTTTGCTGCAGGGTGATGCCAAAAATTCTTCTCCCTCCCACCAGAGCAGAGCCCTGGGCAGGACAGAGCCTGCAGCTCCTGGTGCTTTGCACCTCCTGAATGGTGCCAAGGGCTGAGGAACTGATGGGAACGTTTGGCCTGGGGGTGTTCTGTGGAAATGAGGTGGAGAAAAATATCATTGGTGACATGTCCTGCTGAGACACATCTCTGAGCTGGTGTGAGCAGTGCGTGAGAGAGGGAGGGAGAGGGGGAGGAAGAGTCTTGGGGGAAACGTGGTCCTGCGTGCCCCAGCACTGCACAGGGCTGCAGGGCAGGGATTGTGCAGAACCAGCTTTGGGAAACCCAGATATCACGAGAAAACTGGCTTGGGTTTGCAAATCTTTGCCTCTAAGCCCAGGCTGATGGGCAAGATGGGGCCGGGCAGCTTTCACAGAGTGAAATGGCCGTGACCCCCGACTGCAGCACCCCCCAAGAACGAGGGCAGGGTTTGGGGGCATTGACTGGAGCAAAAAGCATCTTGGTGGACTCTGAATCAGGCCTCGGTGACACCAGGCAGCAGCAGGGACATCTTCCCAGCTAACCCCCCTGCACCCCTAAGGCCAGGTAAGTGCTTGCCTACCTAAAGCAGCCAGCCAGAGCTGTGCAGGGCTCTCGGGCTGCTCAGGGATGCAGGGATGCTGATGGAGATGCCCCAGTTCTGACTCCCCAGCACAGAATCACAAACCTCTCTCCTAAAGCCCACGGGGAGAGCAAGCTCCCACACACCCTGCAAGCTGGTACAGGTACCTAGCATGCTTTTAAGACGGATGTCTCCAGCTCCATCCCTTCTGGTTCCTTCCTCCCTGGGGGATTAATTAGTCTGAAAGGTCCTTGCTAGCCTCAGGGCGAGGGCAGAGCAGTGGAATTTGGGAATGTGTTGCCAAAGTTGCTGCATTTCTGCCCTGACCCATGGGGCTGAGCATCAGATTGCAACTGGAGTGTACAAGGAGCCTCTCTGCTTGCTGAATGGAGCATAGGAAACCTTTGGAGGCTCCTGCAGCTCCCTGAAGAAGTTCAAAGCTGTTAAACCAGGATCTGGTCTGATCTGATTTGTCTCGGTTTCGTCCAGCAGGTGTTTGGACCACTCTGAGAGGAGACCTTATTGCCCTCTACAACTGCCTAAAGGGAGGTTGTAGTGAGGATGGTGTTGGTCTCTTCTCCCAAATTGCCAATGACAGGACGAGAGGAAATGGCCTCAAGTTCCATCAGGGGAAGTTTAGGTTGGAGATTAGGAAGAAGTTCTTTACTGGGAGGGTGGTTGGGCACTGGAATGGGCTGCCCAGGGAGGCGGTGGAGTCACCATCCCTGGGGGTGGTCAAAAAACGGGTTGATGAGGCACTTGAGGCCATGGTCTGATGGTTAGGAATATGATGGGATAAAGGTTGGACTTGATGCCCCTGGAGGTCCCTTCCAACCATAACGATTCTATGATTCTATGGACACAGTGAGCACAGGGAAAGGCTGCTGGGGAATTTCTCATCATGCAGGCTGAAAGAAAGCACATGCAACCCACTGCCTTTCTCTCTCTGTTTCAGTCCCAGCCATGCCATCCCTCTTCATCAAAGTCATTAACAGCACCGCCGTCCAGGCTACCTGGGAGCCCTCCATCAAACTGGGCCAGCACAAGGGCTTCAAGCTGTATTACCGCAAGGTCCACCTCTCCCAGTACACTGGGCCGGTGCTGCTGCCCAGCAACGTGACAACCTACAACATCACCCACCTGGGTGAGTATGGTGACAGCTCCACCTGTGTCCCCTTCTGACCCTGGGAGGCTCTGGTGTGATGGGAGAGCTCAGCTGTGTTGCGCAGCCATTAAACAGAAGATGCTGCAGCTCTTCTCCAGGTTTTTGGGGTGCTTTCCCAGGAGCTTGCAGCATCTTGTGTGTGTTTGGTAAGATGTGTGCTTCCTAAACAAGCACACCCAGGGAGAGGATGCTCATGGTTAAACCTCAAATGCCTTTCTTGTCTCTCAGATGCGTCGGTGGTGTACGAAGTCAAGCTCCTCGCCTATAACCAACACGGGGATGGGAACTCAACCGTCCGCTTTGTGTCCTTGCGGGAGACTGTGGAGAGGACAGGTGAGGTGGGACATCAGGCTCGGTGGTGGTTGGTGAAAACCAACCTTGCAGGAAGGTGGTGAGGCCAGACACATCACCCCGAGGGCTGGGGCTCCACCCCACGCGGTGTTTGCAGCCACTCATTTATTTTCAGCATCACAAATAAAGACAAGAGGGAACTCTGTGGGGCTGAGACCACCTGGTGCTGGTAGGGCTGGCCTCCACCATCCCCCTTGGCTCATCCCCCCCGACACCTCTTCACAGCACAGAGCAGCCTGTGACTTTTTCACCAGGGGGGGAGAAGACAAACCAAAAAATTGGCCAGTTTTGTCCCCTGAGCTTGAGCCACAGGTGAGGCCATGAACAAACCCCCATGTCGAAGCTAAGAGCTGCTGTTCTTGTGTGGGATATGGTACATGGAGCATCTCCGCTCTCCTGGAGCTCTCCTGCAGCTCTCCTGGATCGTTTGACCTTCACTGGTGTCAGGAAGGAAGGACACATGGCTTTGGAGAGGAGAATTGCTGCAGAGCTTGAGCACTGTGTGAATGTGGCAGGAAAGGGGGAATCTCTGGAGGACATCCCTGACTGATCACACCTTCCATATTCATCTATGTGTAAAAAACTTCCTGCTGCTCTTGGAGGCCTTTTAAGCTTTCCAGTGGGAATATCTTCAAGAGGCAGTTACTACTCCTCTGTCTGTGTTGGAGTAAATATTAATCTTGTTGGCATCTGCCCACTCAGTGCTTTCCATCAGATACCAGGAGCAGGGGAGCTGCTCGGGCAGGCAGGGACCCCCCGGTCCCCCACCCCATAGACAGCTCCCAGAATCACCCAGGCTTCAACTTTTGCCCTGGGCTTCCCAAAAGCTGGAGGAGCAATAGGAAAACAGCATCACTGACCCCCCCCCTTCTCTCCCTTTCTTCTGGCAGTGCTGAATCCCCCATGCGACTGCGTGAAGGACGAGCAGAGCAACAAAACCTCCACGACCGGCATCATCATCGGCATCCACATCGGTGTCACCTGCATCATCTTCTGTGTCCTCTTCCTCATGTTTGGGTACAGAGGAAGGTAGGGGTGGCTCACACAGCTCTCACAAGGGGGTGGTCCCTGATGCCAGGGGATGTCAGGCAGCTTCCCACGCACATCTCAGGACGTGCATCCTGCAGTGTGATTGCACCCGTCAACACCTCCCTCCCTTGCATGCAGTCCCAGTGGGCTTTTCCAGATACACCCCATCAGCTCCAATCCCCATCAGGGGGTCTGGTTCTTCCTGGGAGCATCCCTATGGCACGCCCTGACCCTCCCTGTAAAGCAAAAGCCCTTTCATGGCCAGGGGAAGAGACCTGACTTTACAGGAGGGATTTAAGGAGTGAAGGAACGTAGTGCAGGGATAAGGCAGACTCAGGAGAAGGGAATGGAGAGGCACTGGCTTTGCTCACCCTTGGGCTCTGCCTCTTCATATTTCAGGCTGCTGATGTGCAAGAATGTGCAGGAGCAGCTGTCAACGCCGCAGATCCCCAGGAGCCAGCGGAGTGCCACCGGCCTCATCCTCAACGGGGCTGCTCGTAGGGACGACCGGGACTTGAACGGGAAGCAGCTGGATATGAACGAGCTGGAGAGGTTATTCCCAGCATCCCCATCCCAGGAGCAGCAGGATAAGGGAATAACGGTAAGTCCAGCAGCATGCCTGGGAAATGCAGACATGGCTGTGTGTCTAAGAGGAAGAACTTCAGGAAGAACTTCTTTCCTGTGAGAGTGCCAGAGCACTGGACCAGGCTACCTAGAGAGGTTGTGGAGTCTCCTTGGCTGGAGACATTCAAACCCTGCCTGGATGTGTTCCTGTGTGATGGACTCTAGGTGACCCTATTAAGGGAGTGGAACATCTCCCTTCTGAGGAAGGCTGAGGGAGCTGGGGCTCTTTAGCTTGGAGAAAAGGAGACTGAGGGGGGACCTCATCCATGGTTACAAATATGTAAAGGGTGAGGGTCAGGATGATGGAGCCAAGCTTTTTACAGTGATGACCAATGATAGGACAAGGGGCAATGGATGCAAACTGGAGCATAGGAGGTTCCATGTGAATATCAGGAAGAACTTCTTTCCTGTGAGAGTGCCAGAGCACTGGACCAGGCTGCCCAGAGAGGTTGTGGAGTCTCCTTGGCTGGAGACATTCAAACCC
>VZRW01007566.1:1114459-1147711 GCA_013398125.1 Aegotheles bennettii | reverse complement strand
AGTTCCCAGAAACCAAACCCCGCGGCTGGTGATGTCTTTGCAACGAGTCGTCAATCTCAGGTCAATTGAAGATTTCTATGGTCTGATTGTTATTTTTTTGTTTTGCTTTATTTTTTTATATATATATATACAAATATATATATATATATATATATATGTAGACAGCCTTTTGGAAACTCCCTGAAGTGGATCTTTCCGACCTCTCTCGGTGTGTTTTGGCTGACTATGATCGAGATTGGTCTCGATGGATTTTTTTCCCCGCAGCTGCTAAGTAGAAGACTCCTTGGCAGAGTCTGGCAAACACTCCAGGCAGACCAGGGATATGGTGGAGCCTCCTTCTCTTGGCATCCCAGACTTCTTCCTGATCGGCAGCTTTAGGACTACTTTTTTGGATCTATTTTTCATTTCCAGAAGACTGGATTCAGAGAGATCCTTCTAACTTGACTCCAAAGGCCGTCTCTCCATGGATTTGAGGATTTTTGTACACTTTTGCTATTTCTCAGGATACGTTTTTTGCTGATTGACTCGAAATGATATGAAAAAAGGTTAAAAAAAAGAAAAAAGGATAAAAAAATAAGAGTGTATGTGTGTGTGTGTGTGTCAAAGGATGCCTGCCTTAGGGCTACTGAAAGACTTGGACAGACAACCCGAGTGAAGTCAGAACCTACCTCAACCGGAATGAATGTCTTCTGGGAAGCAGAGATACCTGCGTCTTCCTTCGTGTTCAAAAAGAAAAACAAGTAGTGTAGCACTTGGTCAGTACAAGCTTGGTCCTACCTCAGCAGTCACGCTCTGGCCCTGCCCCCTCGGCGGGTTTGTCGTCATCGTTCCCGTGTAAAGCACTTCCAAACCTTGAAAGCAATGTTCTACCTCAAGTGTGATAGGAACTCATGTGTGTGTGTGTGTGTGTGTGTGTGTCCTCTCTTCTCCCCCAGGCCCTGCCTCTCCCACCCAGCCCCGTGTGAAGAGATGCTTCTCTAGTGTTATGAGCTTTACTTTCAGGCCCGTAGTGGGGCTCTGGTGGGATTTTTGTGTGGTGGAGATTTGTATCATGGGTTGTTTTTTTATACTTTAAAGACTATTGGGGCTGTCACAGGTGCCTGGCTCGATGCTCTCGCAGGACCAAATTGGGTGTTGGTGGCAGCTGCCTCGGTCCAGCCTGGGGATATTCAGGATATGGCTCCCCAAGGCTGATTCCCAGCAGGATGATTTATGGAAGCAGGAACCTGGACATCACCGACTTGTCCCTTCAAAGCTCACCATGCCATGAGGAAGAAACCCTGATACAACACTGCCCAAAGCCCTTGAGATGCTACTGAGCTGCTCCCAGCTCCTCCAGCGTGTTTCCAGCTAGCAGGAGATTGTCCAAAGGATGAGCTGAGCCAAAAAGGGCTCGCTTCCCAGGGTGGGAGGAGGCAAGGAGGGCTCCCAGGCAGCGATGCAGAGCGAGGCCTCATGCTGGAGGATGCTGGGGACTGCTGGCAGCTGTCCCTTCCCCGTGCCCAGCATGGGCAGAAGAGCTCCCAACACCAAAGAGAGGGTTTGTGTGTGACCTCCCCTCCAGGGACCAACGGCCAACGTACCAATGTGGTTTTTGGGTTGTCCTGGCACAGTTCAGCCTGGTGAGTTGGTGCATGACTGGTGGTGTCCATGGGTGAGATGGGGGCACGCACAGGGGATGGGGACATCGACCACCCAGTGCTGGGGGCGGTGGGGCAGCCTCTTTCCCCACCACGTGGGTTGGTTAAAACCGGGCAAATGTGAAGATTTGAACTCTTTGTGTAGGTGGTGGTAAATCAAACATCACCATATCTGCAAGGAAAAGTGAAAGGAAGGAGGAAAGGAAATGAGTTTATGTTTAAAAAAAAAAGGAATAATTGTATTTTTTTTAAATGGTACCAGTGGGAGAGTCCCTTGTGTCAGAACCAGTGCCCTTTGGCAATGGGATGCTACCCAGAATTGTGTAAATAATACAACAGGCAGGACCATAAGGCAAACATCTCCTCCCCTGTGCTGCGTCCTGGGGCTGGGGTAGCTGTGAGCAGGACTCCATCCTTCCAGATCAAATCACCCAACTTGGCCCCAGCAGATGTAACAGCATTGACCCTGAGAGCAGGGAGCTCTGGAGGCTTCGAGTTCATAGCCCTCTGCCATTAAAGTTCATAGAATCATAGACTCATGTAGGTTGGACTTTAAGAGCATCAAGTCCAACCATTAACCTAACTCTGCTAACCTGGCCCTACCAAGCTCACTGCTAAACCATGTCCCTAAGTACCATAGCTATAAGACAAACTTCCTCAGAGAGGACAATTCCACCATTGCCCTGGGCAACCTGTCCTGTAAATGGTGCTTAAAGGCACTTGGGATGATTTGTTCCATAACCTTCCCTGCTACCAAGGTCAGGCTGACAGCTCTGTAGTTCCCCAGATCCTCCTTTCAGCTCTTTTTGTAGGTGGGTGTCACATTTGCCACCTTCCAGTCCACTGGGACCTCTCTGGTTAGCCAGGACTGCTGGTAAATGATGGAGCACGGCTTGGTGAGCCCATCCACCACCTCCTTCAACACTCCAGGGTGTAACCCATTGGCCCCATAGGCTTGTGTGTATTTAAGTGGTGCCACTAATCATTCCCTCTGGGATTATGGAGGTCTTATTCTGTTCCCCATCCCAGTTTTCCAGCTCAGGGGGCTGGGGAGTCCTACTGTTAAAGACTGAGGTGAAGAAGGCATTAAGTGCCTCAGCCTTTTCCTCATCCTTGGTCACGATGTTTCCCCCTCCATCCAGTAGAGGACACAGATTCTCCCTAGGCCTCTTTTGTTGTTAATGTATTTTTGTTTATTGTCTTTTACCACAGAAACCAGGTTGAGTTGTAGTTGAACTTTGGCCCTTGTGATTTCCTCCTTCCATAGCTTCACTCCATCTTTGTAGTCCCCCTTTTCCAAAGGCCATAAACCTCCCTTTTGGTCCTGAGCTCCAGCCAAAGCTCGCTGTTCAGCTGGGCTGGTCATCTTCCCCATGGGCTCATCTTGTCAGGACATGGAGGTGTCCTGCTCCTGCACATTTGACTTCTTTCTTGAAGTATGTCCAGCCTTCCTGGACTCCTCTGCCCTTCAGGACACTCTCACAAGGGACTCTGTCAACCAGGCTCCAAAACAGGCAGATGTCTCCTCCTGTAGATACCTTGTAGGACAGAAAACACATGAAGGGTTAAACTTCTGCATTAAATCCCCAGATAGTATCTCCCCACCCCACCAAAGGGCTGAATGAGCCATCAGACCCATTCCTGCTCACAGCTGCTGGGCCTGGAGACAGCCTGGGAAGGGACAGAGCTGGTGGCACCACGCGAGATCGGTAGCACAGCCCATCCTATCACGGGAGCTGGAGGATGCCAGGGATTGGAAAGGGCAGGAGGGAGGAGGAGATGCCAAACGTCTCAAGTTATAACCTCATATCAAAGAAATCCCATCTCCTCCTGCCATCCCACTCCCTCTCCAGCCTGGCTTTTCTTTTTATTGTGTTTTTTTTTGTGTGTGTGTGTAACGATGCCGACGTTCACATTGAATAAGTACTGTTGCCAAAGTGAACACAGAATTTAGAGTAGCTTTCAGCTCAGACTTCCTGGAGCTGTGAACGTGCTATTAATTTAATATCATATTATTGTGATATTGTAATAGTAACAAGTATTTGTCACTACTTCCTTTTATTAAAGGGAAATGCTGTGCCATTTGACTAGTTAAAAAAAAACACCATAGTATGTCAAGAATAGAGCTTTTTCTTTTCTTTGTTTTTAAATAATTATGCAGAAATGTAATGGCTTAAACCAGTGCAGAGTATGTGTTGGTTTGAGGTGGTTGAAGATGGATGTGAATCTTTAAAGACTTATTTTTTAGATGGTTAGCTTTTCCTCTTTTTTTGGGGTTTCTTTTCCGCTCTTGTCAATCCGTACCGTTGGGACCTGGCGTAGATGGTTGCAGCAGGTCAGCCTCTGAAGGGAAGAGGCTGAAGTCTGGAGATACAGCAGGAGGCTCTGGTCTTTCTTGAATTATCCAAGCCACCCAAATCCACAAAGGTGGGCAAAAAAAATAACCAAACCCTCAAAATGGCACATTCTGGCTTTGTGCTGTGGAGTACCTCTAGCTGCGTTAGCTGGAGAAGCAACAAGTAAGAGCCCTTCTTGCCATTCATCAATGCCTGAACCAGGCTGGAGGCAAAGCTGTGCCCATCAACAACTTGGGAAAACATCACCTGGAACGTGTCTTTAATCTGTAAAACCAGAAGGAAAAAAAGCAAAAAACAAAAGAGCTTGTGTTTGGTTTCAGCATGGGGCACAGCTTCCAATCTGGCCTTGGGTCATCCAAACTCTTGCCCTGTGTTTGAGGGAATTTTTACTCAGTGCTCGGGGCACAGTTGTACTTGGGTAGACAACATTGTACCTGGGTGGTCACGTTGGACTTGGGTAGACACACTGTACTTGGGTAGCCATGTGCTCAGGTAGACACGTTGTACTCGGGTAAACACTTTGTACTTGGGTAGACGAGTTGGCCTTGGGTAGATGAGTAGGACTGCAGGTCCTCGTGTGCTGCTGGTGGGTTGGATGCAGTTCTACAGGTGTCAAAAACGCTCCTCCCAGGTCTTCCGGGAGCACATCCCTGTTTTCATGGCATCGGGCACCTTCAGGCTTGGGCCAGGCTGTTGGTTGAACAGGAGCGTGTAGCCCCAGTAGGGACGAGCTCTCCCAAACCTTGGGACAAAGCTCTTCTGCGTCCACAGTGCAAACCCCCTGGCCTCCAAACCCACCTCCACCCGGGGCCAGAAACAGGATGGGGGGTGCCAGCATGGGGCTACACCGTAGCAAAGGGGTCCAGGCATCATTTTAAGTCCCCAGCCCAGAGGACTGAGCCAGCTGGACTGTCCCAGGGGTTGTCCCACTGCCTTGTGCCCATCCTCACCTGCCTGCCAGAGCTCTCAGCAGGCTCTCCCTCCACCCCAGCAACTCATGTATCCACCTCAAACATTTCAGCAACAGCTCGCCAAGTGTTTTACCTCTTCTTGTTTTATTTCCCTTTCCTTGATGGGAGGAATCAGAGAGTTTTATCCGGAGATAAAACCGCTGGATAAGAGGCAGGTGTTGGATCTGGTGCAAGCTGCTGGCAACCACCCACATTAGGAATCTCATCCTTTAGTATTTTTCTAAGCAAATAATTCCATTAATTCAACTTGCTGCCTTTTTCTGGGCAGATCCAAACAAAACAAAACCCTCTTGCTTTTCTGGCTGTGGTGAGACAAAATTCCAGCAAGGAATAAAGTATCCAAAAGCTGATTTTTTTATTATTATTATTTTATATTTTTTTTTTGTAACCCATAATGGGCACAACCTCTTCTTGGAGCTCTCAAGTTTACCAGAGATGGCTGCTACCTCAGGGATAGTATCCACGTTGTCTTTAGTTGAACAGGGAATATGCTGTGACAGGGTATTCTCATGCTGTTGGATTCAGGTATTTATTTGTCTACCGTCTCTTTCTTCTTCCTTGTTTTGTAAAGATGCTGAAATATTTTAAGTGCTGGACCAGTTTGGGGAATTTTTAAAGCTTCCACCCAAAATGATACCAAGGGACTTTACGTTGGCAATAAAAGTTACAAAAGGTTGTTGCTTCTCGATATGGTGAAGGGATGATTTTTGCTGCCCTTAGGGGTGTTTCTCCAGGATAACCATCCCACGGCATTCCAGGGAGAATCAGTGCAGTGGCTGAGCCCTCTCTGGGATGACTGACAGCACTTAAGCCTGAGAAGATTGGTTAAAAATAAAGGAAATTAAAAGCTTATGCAAATAAACAGCAGTGGCACGGGGGGAGCTACTTACTTACTTCATCTGTGCAAACAGTATTTGGAACTCTATCCTCCCCGTGCTGTGCTGGGGAAGGCAAATTAAAGATCTTATGGAGAACTTGATGCCTGCTCATTTATTTTCCTCACCAGCCAAATTAAACTAAAGGGAAAGGAAAGGGAAGGGGCTTGGGCTGGACCCCCAGGCAGGGAGTTGGGTCCATGGGAAGCAGGAGCATCCCCAAAAGTGCTGCTGCGGTTGAGGGGGCACCAAAACCCACCCTAACACTGGGGATGAGTGAAGTGGCTCCAGGTTTCCTCCAAGAGCAGAGCCTGAGCTTCAGCATCGTGGAACAAGAAGGGATAGGGGTGGTGCAAAGCCCACGAGTCGGGGAAAAGCCTGATTTCACGGGGCTTTGGATCAGGGTCTTACTTACAAAGCAAAGAGGGATTTTTTTTACTTTGCTCAGATTTCCATCATTTAAACTCGCAGCAGCTTTATGTTTGTAATAAAGTAATAATAAAGACGATGCTAAACCCTTGTCCCAGCCCTTCTCGGGAATCAACCCTTAAAAACCCAAATTGCAAAGCACTTTTCTACTGTTTGTTTTCTACCTTTCTTACTTTGAACTGTCTTGATATTTGAAATCCCACTGATCCTACGATTGTTAGCTCTGTATAAAAAAAAATATAATAAAATAAAACCCAGTTTTTTTGTAGTTTGCTCTGTTTAGATTTTAGCCTGTGGCTACTTGTACAAGAAAAATAAAGCTAGAATAAATGAGCTCGAGTGGTTCAGCCTGAGTGATGCTTTCTTTGTGCTGCAGCACGTGGGGATTATGCGGGGTGGCTCGGGGCACCTCTACACCACATGGAGGGCTGGTGAATTTGGCTCCTCTCAAAGAGCAGCTCCCAAAATGCAGTTTTTAAGGGGCTGAGGGGTTTTTATTTTGCTGCTTTGCTCATAAACCTCGGGCCAAGCTGCCAGCAGAGGCAAGTTGGAGTGTTGGGGGCTGCTGGTGGTTCTTTGGCAGCTGGGGAGGTGTTTGGAACCAGGAGCTCCAGGGTCTCGGTGTGACACCTCACACTTGGAGGTGCAAATTAATTTCCAATTAATCTTGGCTCTCGCTCAGCTATTGCTGCCATCTGCTTTTCCCACTGCCTTGGGCACTAATGGGACTTGGCTTTACCTGGTGGCTCCTTGCAGAAATCCTTTCTGGCCTTTTCCAGCCCAGCTGCAAACTCTTCTGCGATGGCCGAGGTGGGGATGAGCATCCCTGGGAGCACTGAGCCATGGGCACCCCACCAACCAGGACAGCACACATCTCAACAGCATCATTAAACCCAACATTGGCATCTCCACAAGGTCCCTATTATACAGGTATGAAGCCCAAAGCCTAATGCCACATCCCAAAGAGATGGCTGGTACGGGGCTAATAGTGATTTTTGGGGGGCTCAGTTGATGCCAGTGGGGGTCCAGACACAGCCCTGCAGGGACTGAAGGAGCCTGGGCAACTCACAGCAGCCAGAAATCCAACCTGGTTACCATAGCCTGTATTTTGGGACTGTTTCAGCCAGGTTTCCAGGCACTACCTGTGCAAGGGCAGGGCTGGGAGCTGGAGGCAGTGTCCCTCTGTGCAGGACCCAGCTGACCATGAGCATCAATTCAGCACCAAAACTGAAACATTGCGACACCTTTGGCCTTCTCCAGGTCCTCTTTGTTTGTTTTTTCTCACTTAATTTGCACCATCCACTGCCAGAAAGTCCCTGACAAAGGCTGCTGCTGCCATCAACCACTGCAGGAGCTGCACGAGGTGCAGATGAGCCCCTCTTTCACCAGGCAATGAGTTTGCCAGGTCCTTACCTGTGCCACCAGCATGGCTTGTGATGAGAGCCCACGGGTACCTTGCAATAACACCTGAACACCTGAGCAACCCGCGCATCCCAAGGGATGAGAATACCTAAACACCCCAGCAAACCTGTGCATCCCAAGGGATGCTGCTGCAGTTGAGGCTTTGAGCATCTTAATGGCACCAGAAATGGTTTCAGTCCCCACCAAAATCTCACCTGAGCACACAGAGGGGTTTGATGCTGGGTGGGGGATGCAGAAGCAATTAAAGGCTGTCAAAAGTAATTAACTGCCTTGCAAGTGAGGACTGGTGTGTGCAGGACTTCTCCCTGGTGTTAATGGCAAAGCCAAGCCCCAGGACAGGGTGCTTTGGGAAAACACCATGGGTTGGCTGGAGGAACAGCCCCGTCCTCTCCTCCTGCTGCTCTCAGAGCCAGAGGACAGACAAAGCAAAGAGGAATAAAGGAGTGAGATGGAGCCCAGCAGCACTTTCTAAAGAGGGTTTCAATAAGCAGGTGAGTGAAGAGTTGCTTCAAACAACTCCCTGAAGCTCTCGAAACTGCTAAATTGCAGCATGGGTTGTCTAAATATATACTTCATAATAAATACAAGCATAAAACCTGATTTTATTTCCCAGTGGCAACACAAGGGATGAAAAAAAGATCAGAGCTCGCTTATCAGAGGGATTTTCATGTAAGTTCAGTGCAGTACGGTGCTTCAAATAGCAGCTATGGAGTCAAGGTATTGTATAAAGCTTGTGGCTTTCATTAAAAAAGGACTTTCCTTGCCCTCACAGCAATAAAAAAAAAGGCTTGACAATATTAATCTAAAGTCTTAGAAACTAAGGAAATAAAAAAAACCCAAGCAATATGTTTAAGTCGCTTTGATTTTGGGCTGTTGGAAATAGCAGTAGTCTCAGAAAAAACCCTAGCTGAGTGTTCAAACCCCATCTTTAATAAAAGAAATCTCCTTTTGAGTGCACACGCTCAAATTTCTGCTGGAAACATCTCGGATCAGCTCCCAAAGATTGTGTCGGGTATTTTCGGTTTGGAGCTGGAGAAGATGTTACTGCTGATGTCCCAGTTATAACCCTGCCAATGCAGGGAGAATTTATAATATCCCATAAAGCCCTGAGCATCCGAAAGGTCATTTCAGTGCTAAGACTGCTCGGGCATCACCGTTTTGTTTGCTGACACTTTTACGAAGCCCCGCTTAATTCCCGCACGGCTGCTGTAAAACCTTTATAGCAACGGTCTCTGCCTCAAAAAATCATCTTTAAAAATCAAGAGCTGGAACATCTTCATCAGTGTGGAGTCTTCTCGGTGTGGAGTCACCTAAAAACCAGGGCTGGACACCCCGACCCGCTGGTCCAGGGGGGTTTAATCCTCAAAGCTGGGTCTCCAGTCCCATTATTCACAGCTCCATCAGAGCCTTGGCTAAATTAAAAGTCCCTTAATTTCATAAAAAAACCCCTATCAAGCCCTCATCTTGCCCAGAAAGCCATTTCCTTAGTGCTAAAATAGCTATATTAGTCTTACTCGGTGTCGTAAAGGAGCTTGTCTTGTTTATTGAGCGATAAATATAAAGGTACAGTAACTAAATTCATCAGTCCCTAAACACAGCCGCTGGGAACGGCCGTTTCCACCAGCCAATCTACCACCACATGAATATTTCAGGTCCTCCTTCCCCTGGGCTCTCGCCTTATCTCTGGAGCCTGGATATTATTTTCTGCTTTTCAGCTTTTTGGATGTATTGGAGGAAATGTCATTATTTGGACCTGGGTGGATTACAGTTGACTTTCCTAAGCCAATTTATATTGGCAAGCTGCTGTTTTTAAAAACCCCTATAAATCACTCCTATGAATTTTAATAATATAATGTGGTTTCAAACATGCTCCCCTTAATACACGACACACTATTACAGCCAGCAAGAGCTCCCCGGGTCACCAACTCCGTTTTGCCGTCGCGATGCTGCGGCCCAAATTATGGAAATCCCCATTCCTGCCCCAATAGCTCCGTGGAGGGACTTTGATTTAATGGTGTGCAAAAAGCCCACCTCTGCTCACACCACCCCGCTGTATTTGATGTTATTCACCTACTCAGACCCCAAGTTAAATCTTAATTGCATGAAATCCTCATCTAAGGGCTTACCCGGAGTGTTGGAAGTGCTGGAGGGAAGGGAAAAGGGTGCTGGGGTTCAGCCCTGGTCCCCTCCTCTGCGCTGAGCACTTGCAAACTCATCACAGCTGGGTTGGAAAGCACCAGGGATGCACCACCAGGGCTCCCCACCAAGAGTCCCCTCCAGCCCAGCTCTGCCTGCCCGGCCCCATCCTCCCCCAGGGACCCCACATCCTCCTGTGAGCTCCCAGTGCCCCTCGAGCATCCCTGGGGTCAGTCCCTCCCTCTGCGAGGTGTTGGGTACCGGTCACAGCGTGGTCACCACCCACCACAACACATTTGAGGCCATTGAATTAAATTCTTTATCTGAAATATCTTTCGGAAGAGCAGGAGTTTCCCTCCACCCTGCCAAGACCCCGTTCCCAAGGCAGAGGTGGGATTCAGCACCTGGGGTGAGCCCTTAGAAGATACTGGTGTAGAAATTGAGGGGATTCAGACTATTTTCTATTATTTCCCTTAATAAAGACATAAAACGTGTCCAGAGTGCGACCCCAAGCTGGGACTCACAGCTCTAAGTAGTCCAGAAACTTCCCCATGCTGGGAGATGAGGCCAGACCTCCTAATCACCTCTTGATTTATTTTCATGAGCTCTGCCCTTGCCCGAATTCTATTAATTTTCAATGACTGCCATGGCTGAATGGTGGGCAGAGACCTCCTGCTCAGAGGGAAAAGGGCCAAGAGGGATGAGGAGTAAAAGCCAGAGCAGAAAGAAGGCCCTGGAAGATGTTCTTCAAGGGCAGAAAGGAGGCTCTATGAGATGTTCTTCAAGGAACGGGTCATGGAGCATCTCCTGTGGTTCCTCTGGAGGAGACAATGGTGGGTTTGATGCCCCAGTTGTGGTGACACGGGTGGTGTCCACACTGGTCCACGTTGTCTGGTTTTAGTTGCACAGGACCAAAACTAAGAATATAATATGCAAGAAAGAGGATCGTTAAGGGATGGACTAATTGCAGGCAGGGGTAAAAAATAACGACCAGATTTGCTTTTAGAATTCTGAAGGTGGTGAGGGGTCTCCAGGACAGGTCAAAGGGGCGCAAGGACCTTCCCCAGACCTCACCAATGCTTGCTCAGCTGCAGTAGACGCCGCTGAGCCCCACAGCAATCGTTGGCTTAATGTTCTCAGGAGAAAAAAAAAACCCAATCCAGTTTGTGCAGGAAGCATGCGAGCTTTCCAAAGGCTTTGGCTGTGATGATTTCCCCTGAAATGTTGTCACGTTCATCATTAATCTATTTTTTCCCTTTTCTGTAACTTAACCTGTGACAAGCCGACATTGTAAGTGCTTGATTTTTGAAGAATAAATTACAGTTTCATAAATGGTATTTTGCTTCGCTGCTCAATTTGCAAGTGAAATGATGCCAATTGCTTTGTTCACAGGGTTTTATCCAGCAGGAACAATACCAGCCTCCAGATTATTATTCTTTTTTTTAACCCTCAAGTTATTTTCCTTGACTGTACAACAGGAATACATGGAAAAGTACACGAAGCCCATGTGTTTCTGCATTATTGACTAGCCAGGAGCAGATACAAGGGCACATGGTGCCCCTAAAAGCCCACGGATGTTGATCCAGAAGTGAGTTAAGTCACTCACAGAGTGATCCACTTCCCAGACAGAAAATAATCCTTTCCATTAGGAATATTTCCTGTCCCCTCACGCTGGTTTACAGAATGCTCCAAGTGACTTTTCTCATGTATGATTTATAACTTCGGTTTGGGAAACCAGCCCCAAGGACCCCACCACCACCCCATGGACCAGGTGGGGTCTCCAACATACGAGGTCACTCAGCCCCCTTCAAAATATATAATTTATATACTTAATTTAATCTCTCTTTATTTGGCTATCGCTATAAAATGAGGAGAAAAAAGAGAAAAGCATCTTCCCAGTCATGTTTTTAAAACGCAGAGGGGTGAGGACCTGCTGGGATCATCAGGCTCTTCCCGGGGACTTCTGGGCCACTGAAGACACCCTGGAGATGGGGCCATGCAGGTTGGGATGTGCCAGCATTAAACCTGGCAAATTCTTTCATCAGAGGAAGGAGAAGAGGAAAAAAGTCTCCAGGTGAGAAGTTGGGTATTATAAGATCTGGTTAACAGCTTCTGGCTTCTCCCTGGACTTTTCTAACCTGCACTGGGGAGACCTTGAAAGACACCACCTCCTTGGGGAGTATTTTGGATGTTATTCACTGTCCTCTTTCAGTGGAAGAGAAAAGGTGAATGGAAATGCTCATATTTGAAATGGGAACCTTTGGTTTGAGGTGCTTGTGCTCCCCAGTATGTCAAGACAACTTCATGAAGAGCCTGGAGCTTCATCCCCATCCTTTAACCTGAGCCACTCCACTGGAGCTGGCTGGCTCCTGGTTGATAAACCCAAAACCTTGAGCTCCAAATCGCCATGACCCAGAGCACGGTGGGTTACATGGGCAGGCAGGGGCAACAATCACATTTCCAATGGGGAAACTGAGGCACAGAGAAAATATTTGTCTTCCCTGATGATTTCAAATACAAGGATGAGTTTGTTCACATATCTACTCTGCTTCTCACCCCAGTTCCCTGCCCCCCTGGAGGAGACCCCAGGAAAGGTTTTTGCTTTTCCCCTCTGAAAATGGACGTTTCAAGACAGTCCCAGACCCGCAGGGGCTTTGGGGTTTCTTCCAACGCTGAACATGGACACATTTCCAAGCCCATCACAAAGCAGAATTGTCACCTTTTGGCCAACCCTGAGAGGCAACTTCAAAATCCCTGGGAAATTAAATATTCACAGCCAGGGAAAGTGCAAATTGAAAGGAGGGGAAAGGCAGGTTTGTGCCATCACAGCACAAATCCATCCTGCTTGGGTTCCTCGTGGGTAGAGACTGAGTTTATCAGCCACCAGAGAATCCACACTGAGACCCTAGACCCCAGGGATGCCCAGCTAAGCACATCCCATGGTTTTTACTGGTGGTAGATGAGGAGAATGAGACTAAAATTTCAATTTCAAATAAGCCAAGGGTCCACCTGCTGCCGGTGCCAGTGGATGGGTCCCTCTCTGCACAGGGCTGCCATGGGCTGTACAGGCCCGGGCTGTTAATGGCTTAAAGTGGCTGCTAATTGATCCACCAAGTCACTGTAATTACGGGGCTGAACGTGGTGGTAAAACACTGGCAGCACCTTAACTGCTGCAGGAGAGAAACCCAAATGGGGGTTAATTGCTCCTTGGGTGGTGATGCTGAAAGCCTCCCCCCCGTCCCCCACCACTGAGGGTTTTCCATCACACCCAGAGAAACGTTGAGGTTTTCTGTGGAAAAATGCTGATTTCAGGAATGTTTGATGGAAGGAGGGTGGCTGCCTTGTTCTTTTTATCTATTTCTTTGTGTTTTGCCTTCAAACCCAGGCTGGGCCATCGCACGGCTCCCTGGCTTTGCCCATGCTGCGATGGACCAGCACGGCAGCCCCTAATTAGAAGGTGCCTAATTAAAAGCACTGGGTATCTTTGCAATTAATTAGACTTAATGATGACCTCCAGCAGCATCTGTGCTCGCAGTCAGGCATTGCAGGGCCTTGTCTGAGCCACCACAAAGAGCTGCACTGTGCATGCAACAGGGACCTGCTCAGGTCCTCCTTCCTAGCACAATTAATTTAATTATCCTAATTAAAAGCTTGATAGGTGTTTCTGATGGTGAGGGGCTGCGTGGGGCTGAGGGGGAGCGGGCTCTGCCCCCAGCTCCTGCCCATGGCTCCCAGTAAGAGCTGGAGGATGGAGGGGGGAAGGAGAGGGAGTTTGGCTGGGGGAAGTGACAAGGTGTGGGAAGCTGTCACTGTTTCACAAGAACCTCCTCACCTTCGTTAACACCACTGGCACAGCACGGATGCTCTGCATTAATTAAAAGGAACGGCACATGACCAAGCAGGGGGGGAAGGTGCAATAATGCCCTTACTTCTCCATGCTTGCATCTCCCTGGGCTTCATGGGCAGGGGTGCAGGGGACCGGGGTGCCAGCACCCATCCTGTCAGGACCAGGGGGCTCTGAGCAGCCGTAGGGTCCCCGACCTTCTGCCTCCCATCAGGGACCTGGCGCTGAAAGCCAGGAGGATGCTGGGTGCTCTGCTGATCATCTCCAGACCCTGTGCCGCTGCTCCTGCAAACCCCTGCAGCCATAGAACCATAGAATCATTATGGTTGGAAGGGACCTCCAGGGTCATCAAGTCCAACCTTTAGCCCATCATATTCCTGACCATCAGACCATCAGACCATGGCCTCAAGTGCCTCAGCAACCCGTTTTTTGAACACCCCCAGGGACGGTGACTCCACCACCTCCCTGGGCAGCCCATTCCAGTGCCCAACCACCCTCTCAGGAAAGAACTTCTTCCTGATATCCAGCCTAAACTTCCCCTGATGGAACTTGAGGATCCATGAGGATCCACGTGCCACGTCCCAGCAGGAAAACGCCGAGGGCATGGAGGCCCCTGGGGCCAGAAAAAGCATCCAGCAAAGACACAAACCCCTCTCTCCTACAATCAGCAGCCACGAGCAGCAGACAGGTACGGACCGATGGGGAATCAAGGGTTTTGCTAAAGTGCCTCATATGCAGAGGCTGTTCCCCCCCCTCCACACACCTCTCCCTGCCTCCGTCCATCAGCATTCCCAAAAGACTAAACACCTTTGGTTTCCATGGCAGCCTGATTTTCAATGAGCATCCTTCAAGTCTTAACCAGAAAGAAAGTGTTTCATTAATGCATACAGGACACGCTGGCATCTCCCCGGGGCGACAGCATCCTTCCCCCTCAAACTAGCACCTTCTGCCCATGTTTTTTTTATTTTAGCAGATTGATGGGAGCCAGCAGCCTTCATCCTGCCGGAGCCACACGAAGGGGCTGGCTGGACGCTGCTGCTTGATCCTGGGGATGGAGTTTGCTCGTGGCCAGGAGAAGGAATTGGGCTGGTTTTTCTCAGATGAGATTAAATAAATAAAGCACTGTTGAGCATCAGGAGGAGACACATAGAGGCTTCCCCCTCATAGCAGCTGCCTCCTCTCCTGCCCATCAGCCAGGGGACAGTGACACCTCCCCAGCTGTCCTGGACACAAATCACCTTGTTTTATCTCCCCTGTCACCATCCAGGCTCTGCTTCTCATCTCCCGTTCATCACAAGCCCAGCAGTTTGCACACCCACGGTTTGCTCATTTCTTTCAGGTTTAACCCCATTTTGTGGCTTGGCCAGGCAGAGGGTGGTGAGAGCCTGGCCCAGGGTGCCCAGAGAAGCTGTGGCTGCCCCTCCCTGGCAGTGTTGAAGGCCAGGTTGGATGGGGCTTGGAGCCCCCTGGTGTGGTGGGACGTGTCCCTGCCCATGGCAGGGGGTGGCACTGGGTGAGCTTTGAGGTCCCTTCCAACCCAAACCACTCTGTGATGATTCTATGATGAGGATGCCCAAAGCTGGGAAGTGGGAAACCACTGAATCCACTGATTTGCAGCACCGCACTTCAGTCCTGCAGGATTTCATCAGAAATTGCCTAAGTGCCAAAGGATATTCCCCACCAGCCCAGGGGGGTCTGGGGCAGGGCAGAGCGTTCTGCATCTGCAATGTCCAAAGACACAAACCATTAAGCAGAAGCAAGGAAATTTTTTTTGCAGAGGATGCCTGGGGGAGGATGCAGAGGACATGCTGATGCAGAGCAGCCAGCGCTTGGCTGGCCTGGGAGCCTTCAAAGATATTTTTGAAAGCCTCCAGGTCACAGGGCAGCCTTGGCCCTGGCTTTTCCCAGCCCGGGGGATAATTGCCGTCCAGCCGTGACGTACCCTCTCGCTGACCCTACCGGGGTCCCTGCTGCCCTCCAGGATTTGCCAAGGACAGATATATGGCTGGAACTCAGGGGGCTCCTAAAAGCAGGTCACGCTGAAACAATCAAGCTTTGTCAGAGGCAAAGAGGGAAGGAACGAAGCCACAGTCAGCCCCAAATGCTGCCATGGGATTTACTGCCCGCAGATGGGCCGGCGCCTGCAGGTGATGCACTGAGCATCCCCCCGGAGCAGCCTGAGGAACAGGGAGCCTGGGAAGTCTCCCCATGTCTGGGACATTCAGTTTGGTTTTCTGTTTGCACGTGCAACATCCCTGGCTGTAGCAGTGGCTCTTCTCCAGAGAGCCACATCTGGGAGGTCTCGGCTAGGGAATCAGCGGGATCCAAGTGTCTCAGATGGACCAGACTCAGCCCTCCATCACTGAAGCTACAGGGCCACACCATGGGAGTGTATTTATCAGGATATATTTATCCCAGAGGTTAGGAAGGAGCCACAGGAACACGATGAAGAGCTTGCTCATGCACCAAGGGGTAGGTCGAAACGCACCGCAGGTAAATGCAGATAAAGCTGGTGCATAGGATACAGCTGAGATAAAAGGTGTTATTTTTTAGAAGATCACCTAATGCAAGTTAATTTTAGCCTAAAATGACTGTCTGCCTTAGCTGCTCCTTCTTCACTTTTCTGCTTCTGTCCATTCAGACTCACGACTCTTCAAGCACCAAAAAAAAAAGCCCAACGCATTTTCTCCTGCCCAGTGCCAGTAATGTCACCCACACCACATGTGGCTTTTTAACAGGAAAAAAAAAGTCCTAATCCTGCTGCAAAAACAGTGCAGTTTTCACTGCCACATTTCAGAGCAGCCTTGCTCCCCCAGCCTGGCCACATTTCTGTGGCACGGGGCAAAGCAAAGCCTCCAGCCCTTGCACAGGGCAGCTCTCTGCCAGGAGAGCAAAGCCATTAAAGTTCCCGAGAGCAGTAACACACTGGGAGCTGGTAACATCGTTACATGAATATTCATAAATTATTTTGCTACGTAAACAATATTAACATCACACCTTCCACCTTCAGAAGCCCATGGCAGGATTCATTAAGACCCCAGACTCCCCGAAAACCCACTCAGTTCCATTGAAACTCAGTGACTTTATTAAACACAGGTGATATATTTATTCTAATAGAGTACAAAGCCTGGATTTGGCCACCCTAAAACACCACTCGGAGCACCAAATCTCCAAATAACCCGATCAAACAAAGCTAATGTGTGCAATATATCTTGGGTGAGTAATATACAGCCACATTTCCTGCTCCATTTACCCAGTTTTAACTACACCTGACCTACTCTTACCCTAATAGAAAACGGCTGCTCTTCTCATTGCCCGTCCTCCACACATGTTTTTCTGATAATGGCCCAACCTAAATCACTCCTCTTTCTCCTAAGTGCTGGGCACCAGCTGTCTTGTGACATTTAACTACAACAAGTCCTTTTGCAGGACCTCCAGGTTAGTTCCTGGGGCTTTGGACCTCCATCCTTGTGTCCTGTCTCCATCCTGTGTCCATCAGATCTCAGCTCTGTGGGATTTCTCTGTTTGGCCTCACCGAGGAGGAAACCCTGGGAAATGTCCCAATTCTTGCTGCCAATGGCTTTGGAAGCCAACATCTCACTGCATCAGCAGTTGATATCCCTGATATCAGCAGTCAGTATCATTGGTGCTTCAAGGATGATGCTTGCAACCACACAGGATGCATCAGCTTGCCCTGGGGTGAGAGGTCCCCCAAACCTCTGAGCATCACCTGACAGAGCAGGTTCAGCTTTGGCAGGGGAAAAATCAAGGAAAAAAAAACCTGTTTCCAACAGTGTTTTCCCCCCGTGAAGCTCAGCTCGCAGTGCTCCAGCGAGGTGGATTTAAAGCTTCCTGAGCAGCGTGCTTAAATGGCCAATTTGACCAGAAAATGTGCTTGATTCACAAGCGCTGGCTGCGTTTCTCCAGCGTTGAGAAATCACAGCTATATTTCATTACTGTTACTAATTGCTATAAAGTATTACAGGGAGACGATGGCACAGGCAGAAAGAAATACAAACCATTTGCAATATATTGATCCTGGAGAGAATTTCCCAAGCTTGCTTAGGGGTGCAGAAAGCGGCGCTTGGTGCAAATAAATGAGTAAAAGCATTTTCTGAAGGAATTAGCGCAATTGCAGCAATTGTCTCTCTCCTTTCTAAGTGCTGAATTGCCTCTATAATTCCCCATCATTTAGCTGCATAAATCTTGCACAAATAAACCAGCAATTTGCATATGCACAGAAAAGAAATTATAGAAACACGAGGAAGGAAGTTATATTTTTCCTGCTTGAGCTGGAAATAAATATGCATTGCTTATTGCCTAAGCTGTGTTTGGCCCAGCTTGGAAATGAAAATTTAGGAAACCCTTTAATTTTCAATAATAAATACATATCAGAGGATGAAAAAAATAATTTGTGGCATCTGCAAGCCCATAGTTTCTGGGTTGTTGCTGCAGGAATTGGGTGGTGGCGGAGCTGTGCAGAGGATGCAGCGGTACAGGCGATGCTGATGCCGTCGGTGAGCACAGCCAAGGGATGCAGCTTGCCAGCCCCACAGCTGATGGGAAGAGTGATGTAGGTGCCTCCAGTGTGCTTTAATCCAGCCCTTACTGAAATAAACCAAGAGGCTTTTGGGAAGCAAACATCTCCTGAAGGCAACAGCCCTTCACGAATAATCTCGATTTTCAGTCAATGAAATTCCTTTTCATTGCAAATTCTACAGAGGACTCCAAGGTCTTCACAACAACAGAAAGCTCAGAGTCAAGCCCAGAAATAATGAAATTATCTCTCTAAATTATTGAGCCATAAGGCACCAGCTGGCCTTAGACCCCACGGGTGGAGGAAGGCACCAGTGGGCGGTGGGAGCGACTCAGATAGTCCAACTGTTCATCATGGTGGTGGAGGCTTCCCAGAGGAGCAAAATAGCTGTTTTCCATTAACTCCCCATGATCTCATTCTGGAATAAGAAGGTGTTATTCCAAAACACCATAATCATCTTCCAAATGATTTAATTGTATTTGCAGCAATGTGATTTTCTTCCAAAACATTCATATAGGGAAAAAATTGGGAGGTGAAAAAAAATTCAATCAGAAGCAGCATCTCATGCAGAAGAGCTCTTGGCAGGGACGTGGGTGTACAAAGATTTAATAAATCATTATTTGCAGTAATTCCTGCAGGCTGAGAGAGCGTCACGACCAAGAGGCCCCAAGATAAAAGGGCCATGTAGTGTTCAGGGCACTGGTGGAAAACTGGAGGAAGACTTCATTTCACCAAGGGGTCTTCCCATGTCATCTGCTGCACCAGGTCTTCTTGGTTTCACCACCACAGACCAAAACTGTTTCATTTCACATTCCCTCTCCCCAAATCCAATTGCCAGCTGTGGTGGTGCCACCCAGGAGGACCCAGACTGTGTCCCCAGGAGAAGGTGTCACCAGCACCCACTGGCTGTTGTCCCATGGCCCATCTCTTGCTTTCCTTTGCATCTCCCACACTGCTGGAGCAGGAAGAGCCTCACGTTAGGGAGGAGGAACAAGCAGCAACCCGGGATGAAAGCACGAGCTCTCACATCTTTCATCCATTAACTGATCATTCCTCTTGCACGACACATGCTCCGATTCATCATATGTGATCAATACCTTCCTGAGGCCCCAGGATGATGAACGTCTCTGCTGTTATTCAAAAGACCTTGAGAAAATGGGGCAGCTCCCCCAGGCACAGGTCAAAGAGCCGAGACTGAAGTGCTGTGTAAGGTGATACGTTGTCCCAAGATCTCTCCATAAGGCACAGAGAAATATTTTTTGCTTCTCCAGCAACATGAGAGGAGATTTTAGGTCATGCAGAGGCTGGAAGCCGATGCTGGACCAAGATGACCTGGATTTTGTGTGCCAGGCTGGAGCAAAAGGCTCTGACACCCTCCTGCAAAAGGGCAACATGATTTCCCATTCCATCCTCTTCTCTGGGCTTAGGTTTGTCTCCCAGCATTATTTTGGGTGCAGTTAGAGATGGAGCCCAAGACTCTGATCTCACCCAGTCCCACCACATCATTCTCATGTACTTGTGTAGACCATCAGCTCCACGTGCTCCTGTGTGGCTCCTCTCCTGGGTGCAGACCTTTGCTCAAGTCCCATGCCCAGCCCAAGGTCACATAACAAGTCTGTGCCAGGGTAAGGACCAACTCTCAGCCTCTCCAACCCACCGTGCTAAGGTTCATCTCACCAACCCAGCAGGAACCAGGGGCTGCCCTCCTTCTGCATGAGGAATTCCTGAATTCATCCACGGGGCTCTCCTTTGCTCATCTCCAGTGATGGCAGCAGGAAAATAAACCCCAAATCCTTCCATATGCAAACCAGGCTCAGCACTGGTAGGGTTCAATTTTCTCAGAGGAGAGAAAAAAAATAAAGCAAGGAGCATCTCTACCTTCAGACTCTGGAGAAAGTGAAACCCAACCCTTTAAGACAGCTGTTTGTTTTGCAAAGCTGCATTTTGTCCACAAAACAATAATTAAAAGAAATGTTGAGAACCAGGGAAGCTCCTGCAGTAGTTGTTTGCGTGATTTAGGTTAAAAATAATTGCTGTCCAGACTTATCTTCCTGACACGAGTAATTAGACAACAGAGTACTTATAAGCTGTCATTTCCTATGAGCATATTTTAACATGGCCTTTATAATTTGACCTTTATATCTGCAGTGGCTTCATCCGCTCCCTGCTCCCGTGATGGATTTATTTTTGAAGATCAGATGCATGCTTGCCAGTCCTCGGGCGGGGATGCTGTACAAGAGACACGTTCCAGACCCAGCAGATTCTGCAGCGAGGAGGAGATCCTTCTCCCAGCTGCTCGTGGCTCCACTGGTGGCAGATGTGGCAGAGCCAGACCCTGCTGCAGGTTCATGAAAATTAATATATAGGGTTAAATCTACTGTTTGCACCAAGGGAAATTACTGATGGGCACCAGAAAAGGTTGGGCAGTGTGGAACTGGTGGGATGTAGCAACACACCACTGGAAGGGAACTGGCCTTATTATATGAGATATATGAATATATCTCATACATTCATGCTTTTCTCCAAAAAACTGGAGAAGCCTGAAGATCCCTTCTTGTACATCTCACACAGCAGGAGAAGACAGAGCACCTCCCTGCATCTCAACACCCGGAGGACGCCAAAAGCAAAACACCGAGAAGGGAAAGGACCCAAGTGATTCAGATCCCTGTCACTATTTTCAGACATAAAAACAGCTACAGGGAGGCACTGACGCTCGTGCACAACAAACCTGACAGGTGCACAGCAGGGACTGGAGTCATAGAATCACAGAATCATTATGGTTGGAAGGGACCTCCAGGGACATCAAGTCCAACCTTTATCCCATCATATTCCTAACCATTAGACCATCAGACCATGGCCTCAAGTGCCTCATCAACCCGTTTTTTGAACACCCCCAGGGACTCCACCACCTCCCTGGGCAGCCCATTCCAGTGCCCAACCACCCTCTCAGGAAAGAACTTCTTCCTAATATCCCACGTAAACTTCCCCTGATGGAACTTGAGGCCATTTCCTCTCCTCCTGTCATCAGCAATTTGGGAGAAGAGACCAACACCAGCCTCACTACAACCTCCCTTTAGGTAGTTGTAGAGGGCAATAAGGTCTCCTCTCAGTCTCCTCCAGGCTAAATAATCCCAGTTCCCTCAGCTGGTCTCCATAAGGTTTGTTTTCCAGACCTCTCCCCAGCCTCGTTGCCCTTCTCTGGACTCACTCCAGCATCTCAATGTTCTTCCCATCCTGCTGTGCCCAGAACTGGACACAGCACTCAAGGTGCGGTCTCACGAGTGCTGAGTACAGGGGCACGATTACCTCCCTAGAGTCCTTCAGGGCTGAACAGCTCTGAGTAAATAAAAAAGCCAAAAATCTAAGAAAATACAGACCACTTTGCTTTTTCATGAATCTCAGGCTTGGGTAGGCTTCCTCTTCCCATTGACATCCCCTGAGAAGCAATTTGACCTTGCTGGAGCTGTCAGGTTTCTAAAACAAGGTATTTCACTTTTACACCTCACTCAATATTTTTTATCAAATCTTCCTTCCTTTTAAAAAACATTTTCAAAGTCCCCTCACGACTGCTGGATTTATTTTTCTTTGATTGTGATAACTTCCTTAATGACACAAAGACCCCAAACTTGAAGAGTAAGCAGGGACAATATTTCTTTACACCTTAAAGATCTACACGGTGACCAAGAGGCATGAACCTGCCAAGGCACTGTCATGTTCAGATCTCCTACTCAAAAATAAACTCTGTATTTTATTCTAAGAGGCACAAAAATGGTTAGAAAGGAGGAGCAAACCACAGGAGCAACCCAGGCTAAAACCCACACAGCCACCACGCAAAGGGCTCCAAGGCTTTCATGTCTGAGGAGGCGTAGCAATGCAAAATATTGTTATTAATAATAAACTCCTAACTTAAGCAGGGTACAAAACTGCACTTCAAGGAAATGTGGATCCTAATAACCCTTTCTGGCTCCCTGGAGCCTGAACTCCACCGGGTATTATTAAGCTTCCTCTCTGCAAGGCTCCTCTTTAATCCCAGGCACAGGAAGACCTGCGTATCTTTAAAGACGGAGGTGGTTTTTATCTGACTTAGGGATGTTTGTTATTGATTTTATTTATTCATGGGAAAGCAGCAGTGCCGTGTTATCACATTTTTCTGTGAGAAGAAAAAAGGCAACAAGTTATCAGCTCAAGAGCAAGGCGGCCACCAAGCACCCACCAAGGCAGTGCTGGTTTTTCCTCACAGCCCAAGAACTCAAGCAAAGTTGACATTTGCACATGCAATTTTCGATGGCTGATGTGGCTGCACCCAGGGATGTGTCACAAATATTTCCTCTCCAGCCCCTTTCCCAAATCAAAGCTTCCCAGGGTAGTTTAAAGGGCCTGAAACATCAGGTCTTACCGTGGCTTTAATGTTTGCAGAGCCATTATATGGCTCCAAGGATGGAAATCTCTATTTTATGAAACCTGAAAGCTTTAGAGAGCTCTGTCTCTCTCTTCATGCAGATTAAGTAAGACACTGGGGGCAGAGTTACTCGGGGAGAAGGACACATAGACTAAGATGTCTTCTTCTTTAGAGGACCAGACTGAAAATCCTGGAAGCTGCCAGCCAGGCGCTCTTCCTGCTGAGATTCCCCAAATTATGAAGCAGAACAATAAAGCTGAACCTCGCCTCCAGCTGGATCTGCTGCCCAGATCTTCTAGGACTCCACACATTTGAGGTATGTGGAAAACCCAACGGGGCAACTCATCCCTTGACCTGGATAGGACCTACCTTTGAGTGAAAAGATTTTTTTATGACCCATTCGAGCAGCCTTCCCACCAAGTGCTGCCTTCCCACCACAACTCAAGCAAGTCCCCTGTATATTTGCCATGGTTGCCTGCTGGTAGCTCGAGGTGGATTTGATGAGCTAAGAAGGACCATCAGTCCCATAGAAAAGCCGGGGCTATGTTAGATCTTCAATGGCTTTCAGAAGTGGTACAGATGGAAACAGCTACTGCAAAACGGAGCTGTCTCCCATCAGGTAGACAAAGCCAAGGGTCTCTGCTGAGTTTGCCAGGAGTTTGTTTCATCTGCGAGTTTGTCTCTTTTCAGGAGAGGCAGAATAGCTCTTAATAGGATTTCAGGACCAGTTTATCTATCCAGGACAAAATCCCACAATAAGACAATATCACGGAGAGATTATCCCACGTTCTCTGAAGGAGAGATCACAAGATTATCCGGAAAGGAGGCTTGTTTATGTTGAGCTAATGACAGATAATTGGTAACCCCCTTTGCATAGCTGGGTGACCCAGCAAACACTTAGAAAGTGGAAAAGCAGCAGCGTTTCCAAAGGGAAGGAATCCAAGGTCTGACGTGGACTCAATCCGAAAGAAAAACTTCTGGAAAGGATCAGGGCAAGGCCATGAATTTATGAAGTAGTTGTTGGGCTGACTCTAATTTTTAAAGCATTATTATCCTTTTAGCGGGGCTGTCAGGTAAATGGAAGCCAGAGCTGGTGTGATGAAGAGCAGCTGAACAGTGATTTGAAGCAATTCCTTCCTTCCACACTTTTTTTTTTGCAAAGCAGCAAGCCAAATTGCTTGTAAACAGCTTACTGCAGCCCAAAATGCCGCGAAAAGGGGAATTTCTGGACTTGTGAGGAATGAAGAGGGAGAATGATACAGGGAGAGAAACACCCATGGCAAGTCCTGAGATCCACCAGCTTTTGAAAGCCCAAAGCTGGAGGGAAGGTGACGGGAACATTTGCTTCAAATCCTTGGAGCAAACCTGGCCCTTCCTTCCAGACTGACCCAAAGCAAACCAAAGAGCCACTTCTGCAGATGTAAATGTGCTCCCTGTGCCCTTGCAGCACATCCTCTCCTCGCTCACAACAGTGTCATCTGCATTTCTCCTGCACTGCCTATTGTGCAAAAGCAGCTCAGCTGGCTGCTGCATCTCTCTAACCTTCTGGGTGCTCAGATGCCACCTTCCAAGTAATGCAATCAAAACAATCCAGCTAAAAGCATTTCATCTGGCCTAGACTGACATGAATTGTTTCTAATAAAACTAAAGCTCTGTGGGACAACTAATGGGTGCTTATTAGTACAGGCAATGGACTATTCAATCAGCCATATAGGGAAACTAATAGGGATTGATGGCCAAAATACAAGATGAGGACTTACCTCTTTAAATAAATAGCTGATGGGCTGGTGATCGGATTAATCTCAGGTTTCTATGGGGAAAGTTTATACCTAGCTAATAAAGAGGAAAAAAAATGTGTGGGAAATAGCATCACATTATCCCTGGAGGTTTTAATGTTACTGCTTTTGCAGCTATGGCAGGAGGTGGGTTTCCAGAGACACCCACCTTTCCAAACAGCACTGGTTTGGGAGAGGGTTAGCAGGTGGTGTAACCCAAGCAATGCAAAAAAATTCACAGCACAGCTGGGAAACATCTTCCAGCTTTTTTAGTTCTCTGTTCTTTTCATCTTCGCTCGCACTGGTCCCCAGAGTCACTACTGCAACCTTTGCATGGGAAGCATGAGCAGAGCGGGCTCTGGAGACCAGGGCAGCCTGGGGAAGACAAGCTGTAACCTCCTTTCATTGCAGAAGTCAGAGCCTGATGTGTGCAGGCTGCAAATGGGGCAACACCCTTGTCCAGGCAGCACCACTAATTCGCTTTCTGTGCTGCTGTGGTTTGCACCAGACTTCAAAGCGTGGTTGATCCTCTTCAACTCAGACATCCCACATCTAGCCTGGAGAGTCCCTGGGCACAACAGAGACTGCAGAGCACACCAGGAAACCCCTGCGTGCCTCTCCTGCTTTAGTCTTCTCTCAGCATCACATCCATCTTCTGCCAGGGACAGGGCAGGATCTGGATGAACCTTTGCCCTCACTCAGTGTGGCCTTTTTATTTAACCACCTTGCCGACATCCTGCCTTTCCCTGCTTCACCTCCTCCTTTCAGCAAAGGCACCCAAAACCCAAGACTTTTCTACCTTTGTCCTCAAAAGCTGATGGAGGATGGAGTGATTTGCAGAGCTGAAGGAAGGGCACATGCACCTCCAGGGCTTGCAGGTCACTCTTCCCTGCAGCAAAGCATTCCTTGATCTCCAGCCTCCCATTTCCTTCCCTTTGAAAGGCCTCCGACCGGATCACAGATGGCAATTCCTGTGTGACAGATCCTAATGTCATTATTGACGACAGACCAGATGTTCAGGGAGGCATATTGCTCCTTTTAATCCAAAATTCATCAAGAGCCTCACCTTTGTACTTTAGGGTGAGTGTAAAGGTATCTTCATAGGAAGGGGGGGGGGGCACACATTTTTTTCACCCTCTTGCCTCATTTTTTCCTTTTCCTTTGAGGAGGGAATGGGTGGGAGCAACTAAACCTGACACCAAAGGGATCCTGTTCTGAATAGCAGCATCATTAAAATGCTATAAAAACCTCTCTTGAACTTTACAAGGAGATGGGAAGGGATATGTGATAGGGTATGTATGAGCCTCGAGCCGTTACAGCATGCTGCTCCTGCTCCTTGTTGCATCTTAGGTGCCTAATTCCTAGGCAAGAAAAAGGAATAATTCCTATTTTGGGTTGCTGAGCAATCCCAGCCACAAGTGGGAGGTGCAGTGGGGATCGCAGATGATAGCACCAGGTAAAAACACCACAGGTGACTTGTTTCCACTAACATTTTAAAGCAAGAGCTCTCATGCTCATTATCTCTCTTGGAGACAAGGAAAAAAAATCCCAACTGCCTTTGTGGCAGCAGAGACAAAGCTTTGCTCGGTGGGAGATGTCCTATATGGCATAATGTATGCCGGGAGCAATCCTCTTGTTTTATGGGCCTGGTTAGTGTGAAGTGCAAAACAGGCTCGGGGCTGCAGCTGCATTATTCATGGGGGAGCTTAAATATTTCAGTGTGAGGCTGAGGTAGGGAACAACAAACAATAGGGTATTGTCCTCTTTATTCCCCTAAAATCACTGTTTGTGTTTAAGATGGCAAGCAGGCAATATTGCTTTCCTTTAAATGCCACGCCAAGCATTGCCACATCCCAGGAACAAGCAGGATAGTGGTGGAGCAAACCCCACAGATCTGAAGGAGAGGGAATCGCCCTGTTGCCTCCCAGGGAAATTTCAGTCCTGTCTTTAGAAGAGGAATAACTCAGCGCCCAGCATTTATTTTTGGAGATGATTCATCTGTTCTGCTGTGCTTGAAGGGGACAAATCAGCAGGTGGGTGTATAGACAAGGAAAGTTTCTTGCAGGTTTTCCCCCTCTGAAGCAGCAGACTGATTTCCATGCTGCTCTCCAATAACTCCTGTGCACGATTTATTTGGCACCAGAGCCACGGGAAGCTGTTACAACCCTGAGGTGCAATATTTGGGGCGATGTGGTCAGAGAGGCGAAGGGAAGAGGCAGGTGAGCAGGCAGGGCTGCCTGCTCCATCCCTCTGTGCAGATGCACTGCTGCCATCAGCTGGCAAACGGAAACCACATCCCTTCCCCGGGACGAGGAGAGCTGAAACAGGCACAACATGAGTCGCTTCACACACCAAACCCTCCTTTTGCTGCTTGCACTCGGAACAGGCACCCTCCAGCACAAAGAGAGAGCAATGCAGCAGATTGGGAAGCTCAGACGCAGGGGAAGGCTGGACCTCTCAGACCAAAACTCTCTGTTCAGTGCTGCTTTATTCTCTTCACCAGGGAGCGGAGAATTGCAGAAGCTTAAGGGTGGAGTGAGGGTGTGGACAGGCCTCTCTGGGTCCTGTGTTCTGGAGCTCAGCAGAAGTGGGGTTGCTCAGGCAGCTTCCTACAGACTGTTTATGCAGTGCTGAGGTTGCCCCGTAGACATACACCCCATTCCATACAGGGATTAAACAGTCCTGAGAAGCAAGAAGATCCATCCACCACCACGGATCTTTCTTTTAGATTTTTTTTTTTTACATCATTCACATTCTAATTTCCAGTGTCCCCCCTTCCATCACCTCCTGCCAAGGCCCCCAGGACCCAACAGCACCGAGCTGCCCCTTGCACAGGCTCCTCCTGTGTGAAATTGCGTTGCTGCTGCGGTTCCCTGACCTCCTGTGGGGGCAGATCGCTGCCGATCTCACAGCTCATTGCCTGCTCTCACCTCTAAAGCACAAGGCTTCGTGGCCTTCCTGCAATACACATCTGTCATAGGCTGCTTTGAATCATGAAGAAACGTATAAAAGAGGATGACAGGTGTTTAAAAAGGAAGCAAAACCTGATTGCAAAAAATGCTATGGGCAGAGGCTTAATGTTTCCCAAGCTAGAGCCCTGTCCTTGCTAGGTACTGGTGTGGGACCACCTCCATATCCCCATCCCCGTGCCCAAGGGGGTTTCTGGGCACACACAGGCAGAAGGTGCAGAGGGGAGGACTTGGGGCTCCTGCTCATCGTGCCAAATGGAGCCAATCCAGACTGTTCTTCTGGGCTCAGAAACCCACATTTTAGGTGCACAGTCCCCTAGCAGACAGCCTGGGTTTTGCTATTCATCCCTGCGGCTCTAATCTGGCATTGAGAGTCTTGTGTGGAGTGAGGTTTGGCCCAACTTCAGATAACCAGTTATTCCAGATAACATGATTTTGGCCAGAGCTACATAAGATCCCAGACCTTTCTCACTTCTGTTTCCTTTCCTGCAAAATACCCCACACCGATAAATCTTGGCAGTCACCTCTTGTACGAGATAAACCAGAACCAGCTCCCCAGATCTGACACAGCTGAAATGCAACCACATCCCTGCTTCTGCTCTTTTTGGAACTGTCAGAAAGAAACTCAAGTGACTTCCCCCTGAGCTCTTCAGTTCTCACATTTAATTTCTGTTTCTCTCCCATGTTCCTTCCCAGGTTCACAGCCAGAATTTCAGATTTCATAGACAGAAAACCTTACGCTGGCATCCTGGGCCAGGCTCTCACCACCCTCAGACCAAAGAATTTCTCCCTCACATCCTATCTCCATCTCCCCTCTGGCAGTTGGAACCCGTTCCCCCTCATCCCATCACTCCCTGCCCTTGGCACCAGTCCCTCTCCAGCTTTCCCAGAGCCCCTTCAGGCACTGGAAGGTGCTCTAAGGTCTCTCTGGAGCCTCCTCTTCTCCAGGCTGAACACCCCAACTCTCTCAGCCTGTCCCCAGAGCAGAGCTGCTCCAGCCCTCTGATCATCTTTGTGACCTCCTCTGGACTCTCTCCAACAGCTCTGTGTCCTTCTTGTGTTGGAGACCCTAGAACTGGACCCAGCACTGCAGGGTGGGGGGGTCTCACAAGAGTGGAGTAGAGGGGAAGAATCCTCACCCTTGACCTGCTGGTCATGCTGCTGGGGATGCAGCCCAGGACACCGGTGGCTTTCTAGACTACAAGCGCACACTGCTGGCTCTGCTGATCTTTTCATCAACCCCAAGTCCTTCTCCTCTGGGCTGTTCTCAATCCATTCTCCATTCATCCATTATCTCCTTGGAAAAAGCTGCAGAGCTCTCATTTGGAAACAGGGGAGAAGCAATAGGTGCTGCCAGCCCCAGCTCCCACCAAAGCCGACCTGGAGGCTCGCTCCTGACCTGGCTGGGAGTGGAGCCCATGACCCAGAGGTGAACTGCTCTGTATCCCATATCCAGTCTCCCACTGAGTTTATTTTCTAGTGTGGCAGATCAAAGACTGCTGTAAGGAGCAAATCTATCAAAGGCTCAGCACCCTCAGATAGATTCAGCTCATTTTAATGTTTGCTTTTAACAAGCCTACTCCTTCCTATTGTTCAGCAATTGCTTTAAAATGGATAATTATCAGATTTCCCTTTTAATGGGAAAAAATCAGGCAAACATAAATCTTAAAACGTGCTACTATCTGCACACCGCATGTATCACATTAGAGGAAAAACAATCTGTGGAGCAAAGTCATTACCAAGTGACCATGTCTCAGCTCAGCAGCTGGTTTGCATTCCAGCAGCAGCTCCCCTCTGCTTCCCAGTGGTGCCACCAGCACTGCTCTTCCCACCGCTCCTCCGTAAGCGCTGTGGAACTCCAGTGTTGGCTTCACACATCCCATGTGACAGCAATTCAAACAGGGAGAACCTGTGGTGCCTCAGAGACCACAAATGCCAGCTCGCTGCTGCAGCCTTTCTATGCACCACAAGCCCAGCTCTTGCCACACAATGTTTTTTTGGGTCAAAACCGTCCTCGTTTTAGTGGAGTTGTTCCTGAATTTCACCCAAAAAACTGAAAAGGGCTTCTCTGGCTGCCTGATCATAGACATAAGCCATCAGAAAGCTCTGGGGAATTGCCATCTAGTTGGAATTACCTGACAGCACTTGGCATCCTCTGACGTGGCTAGATGAAGGGAAAACTTCCTTTATTCCCACTGTGCAGTGACCTACACACAGCTGAACACAGGCTGCAGGGACTGATGGATGTGCCACCTTCCATGTCCTGATGTCCTCCTTACAGCACAGATTGCCAAAGAATAGGGACCATGGGACAAAAGATAAGGGTCAGTTTTGTGGTTAAAGCAGCAGGCTGGCACTCAGGAACACAAGGTGAGGTTCCAGCCCTCTTCCCCAAGAAGGCCTGGAACCAACCACAGCCTTGAGGACTAACCTGAGTTCTGCTCCAGACCATGAGTGGCTTTGGGTAAATTGCTTAACCAACCCCATCTCCTGCTCCCCGTGCTAGCTGGGATCCTCGTGCCCGCTTCTCTGGGATGTTGCATGAATTATCTGGTATTTGGAAAGCTCTTAAATCCATGTAACAACTCACATGTAACAGTGAAATGCAGTAATTCAATATACAAAATACAGTAATTCCGAGCCGAGCACATTTTGTTTTGATTCCCTTATGACTGTACGAATTCACCGAGACAAGTGACAGAGAAATAGGATTCATATGGCTACTTCCAAACAGCTCTTACTTTTATCCGGGCGATTGGAAAACGTTAAAGCCAAGCCTGCTTCACCCAGCTGACTAAAGACGGTTGTTTTATTCCACATTTCTGTTTTCAATAAACCTCTCAAGACAAAACCATCCCCTGCAGCATATCCACGCAGAGGACAAAAAGGCGTTAAATCCTAAGGGTGGGGGGAAGAGATAAATAGTTTACTTCTATTATCTTTACCATATGCTCTATTCCAACTGGATACACATAAACAGCATGTAATCTTCAAGCTCAGCTTCGAACTCTTTGAAGTGACCTGACCATACTACTGATTTATTTCAAACTGCCCTCTCTCTTTGAACCCCGGGGTCAAGGTTAATTCTATAATAAAACATACCTTATACAGCTGGCTTTTCCAGCGGCGCTAGCAAGTAACCAACCCCTCAGTCATAAGCATTTGTTTCACTGAGTGTAGTATTGTATTTCTATTTTCCCTTCCCTGTATTAATTTCCTTCACAGACCCTAGTTAAGGGGGAAAAAAAATCTCTCTTCCGGTTCATGAGATCAATTTTAAATACACTGGAATTAAATGAAGACATTTAAGCCACATTGCTTTGCTGAAATTCATCCGCCAACACCAGAAACTATTTTTATTGCAGTCTACATTAAATAATCAGATCTTTAGTTTCATAAGAGGCCGTACAGCTACTTTATTCAAACAACCTTTTCAGGACCTTTTACGAAACCATCTTTACACTGAACCACAGCAAGCCACCGAGGGCAGCTTTTCTATCGAGGAAAAATGAAAAGGAAATACATTTGAAGGGCACTTCCCCAAAAAAACCCAAACAACAGAGCTCCTTGCAAACACCCCCAGCTACTCTTGTAGGTACCAAAGGGGAGAAGCACTCAGAGCAGGGGTGGGAAAGCACATGAGGTGTCTCAGCAGTGTGGGACACAGTCGTTAAGAGATGCCGAGGTGCACGCCAAATTGTACAATCGCGTTGTTTTTAAGTGGACTGGAAAGATGCTTTTGAATCTCAGCCTCTGGCCCATGGCACATGCTCGCAGCACTTCATTAAAAAGCAGCAAGGCACAAGTTAAACCAGCAGCTGTTAGGTATTTCTGCCAGCTCCGAAGCCTTGCCGACACGGTGCCTGCTAGAGTGGTTAGGAGAGAGGAGATGAGATCTTCTGGGTTTGGGGTTGGAAGACCTTATCTACCACAGCTAACACCAGGGGGGAGTTGTGCTTCCCCTCCAAGTGAATGATGACTTTATCCTGCCTTATCCTCACACACTTTGCAGGCCCAAGTACTCAGCAGGTTGTTGTTCAGCATCACCAGCCCACAAAGGTCCATCTCCCTCAAAACCAGCACCAGAAGCTCTCAGTACCCCATCTCCAGCTCAGGAGCCACTTCGTAAAACACGGTTTTAGCCTGGTGTTAGCTGAGTTTGAGCAGACAGCACTCTTGGTCAGCATCGATACAGCAAACTTGTTATCTCATCAATATCTGTCATGGCCTAACGCAGCTGAGCGCTCCGTAATGGAAGCGCCGGCCATTTGAAATCCCAACGCAGGCATCAGTTTTGGATCGATGCTCTCAGAATCTCCATTAACTACTGCGATGCCAGGGATGGCTTAGATCTATTCTGGGTTCATTTCTTCATGCCAGGACCAGTCAACAAAAGGCCTTCACTTAAGAGACTCCTACAGTAATGGAGTGGTGGCACCATGAACACAGCATCTTCAGAACTGACGTGGTACCAAGGAAACCCTAAATTCCCTAAAATCACTGCCCTGGGCATGCTGTGAGATAAAAACTACATGGAAGTCCTCTTCCCCAGGGAGAACAACACACCTCTTGCTACATGAAGTGTCTCTGCCCATCGCAGGGATATCACAAGCACTCTTCCTATCTTCTCTGCCACAATAAGTGGTATTTTAAACGAGGAATTACACCAATTCAAGAGCTCAGAATTCCACACAAAGGCACTGAAAGAGCCCTCTCTACCATTTTCTACTATTGTTCTTTAACAGGCACAAAAAAATTATTACATCTAATGATTTATTAGTGAAGGAAATCAGCCAATTAGACAGCCAACGACTGATTTTCAAAGGGATCACACAGAACTATTTAATATAATGTAAGATAATAAACACATCCCAAGGTGAATCACTGAATGATGTCTCTAACAGCCTGTCAGAGATATCAGATATTTACAGCAGAACCAGGCACCGCATCAGATAAAGTAAAATACATCCTCTCAAGGATATAGAAATATGGAAAGGAATCTCTCCAGCTGCATTTCAAGTCTGGGTAATTACCATAACTCCTGAGAAAAAGCTTTGTGCGGTGCTAGATCTCTTCTTAAATGTCACCCATCCACGTTGCTGGTGTGCAGGAGACCCTCCAGACCGAGCCCAGCGTGCCTGAGAAAACCAACAGCACAAAATAGGGCAGTGAATTGGGTTGTGACACTCAGACAAACCTCTGTCGCCGCGAGGAGTTCCACAGCGAGCAGACAAAAATCTAGATTTCGGGGTTCAATCCAAAACCCACATAATAATAATAATAATCCGTTATGAGTGTGTCAAGAAGGAAAAAAAATAGTGTGGAGCTCACAGGCTGGGTAATGTTTTCAAGATAAAAATGTGTAAAGATATCTAGTAAGCTGGGTAACCTAAGCCTTTTAAATCATTTTGTCTACATGTTGCCATTAAACATGTCAGACCCAAGCAAGGACTTGTGCTGTCCTAGAATCAATAGCTGTGCATTGCAGACCTGTTTGTGCCACCATTACAGCTCACTATCAGTTCAGTTTGTTAAAATTAGAGCCACGTAAGCCCAAATTTTACACAAAAAGTAGACTCCCTGGGATGACTCTTCAGGCTAACCAGGGGTGCCGTTTCGCAACGTGCTGCTGTTGTGGGCACAGGGAGCTGGGCTCCCCCTCCACGTCCTCCCTGCCCCACAGACCTGTCCCCATCTCTTGTTGAGGGGAAGGCGCCATTTCCCCCCTGCACCCCTCTCCCCATCCCTACCTGAGGGGAAGGCGCCATTTTCCCTCCCCACCCTGTACCCCCTCCTGGTGTCCACCTGAGGGCAAGGCGCCATTTTCCCCCCCCGTACCCCTCTCCCAGTCCCTACCTGAGGGGAAGGTGCCATTTCCCCTCCTGTACCCCATCTCTA
>VZRW01007566.1:1070804-1112228 GCA_013398125.1 Aegotheles bennettii | reverse complement strand
ATGGTTAGGAATATGATGGGATAAAGGTTGGACTTGATGACCCTGGAGGTCCCTTCCAACCATAATGATTCTGTGATTCTAGTTGGTTACTCCCATTAACCATGGCATGTACCTGCGTGTTCTACACCAAGACAGTCCAGCTCAGGGTCCTGCTTCTCACTGAGAAAGACAACTTTGTGCTTCTGCATGCTGCCCCAAAAATGGGAAGGTTGAGAGCCACTGAGAAACTTCTGTAACAGGGATCAGATGGTTGTAAAGATTAGTAGCAAGATTAAAACAACCCCTGTTTTCACTTCTCTTCCAAGATCAGCTGATGAATGCATCGTCTTAGTAGCTGAAGTAGAATTGTGATGCTGTCCTTATATCATTAATTCATAATTACAATTCAGGGTGGGTTTTTTTCTGGAAAGAAGAATTAGGATTTAGCTTTGATAGCGAGACACTGTCAGAATTTTTACTGTCTGCTTACTCCTTCTGAATTGTGAGTGTTGAATTCTGACACAGAAAGCGTAATCAAAATTCATAAAGCAACATGAAAGACCTGGGGACAGTGAGCAGAATTTCCAGTGAGTAATCTAACCCCGTAAACCACCACTTGTGTTCCTTCCTGTTTTCAAGTACGAGAAGATCCAAGAACTCACAGGGATGTCTGGGGCTGCAGTTCCTGCCCCAGACTACCTCTTCGAGATCGTGTATTGCGATCAAATGAACGCCAAGTTTGCTGAGACCAAGGGGAAGCAGGACCTCATCTATGCCTTCCATGGGAGCCGCCTGGAGAACTTCCATTCCATCCTGCACAACGGCCTGCACTGCCACCTGAACAGGGTGAGGCTCCTGGGATAGACACCATCTTCTGTTGCTCACTTGAAGCTAGTGACACTTTTTAAAAATAGGCCCAAATTCCTTCAGGGGCATGAAATGCACTCACAATCTTGTTCTGCTGCTTCCACTTCAGCATAAGCCTTTGCAGCTGGTTGTGTTGGATTTTCTAGGGCAGCCTGAGGGTAGAAACCCTTTTCTCCAGTGTGACAAATTACAACAATCCTTTGCTTCTTTGTGAGGAGGTGAAAACAGACCTGACAGCGACCCCGGCAAGGCAGAGATTCTCCCTTTCTGCCTGGCCTCAAGTTCAGATCAGCTGAGCTTTAAGGAAGGCACCATTTGTAAGTAGCACCTGAACAGCCTGGTTAAGGGAGACATCCCTGTAGGATTTGCACCTCTTCCAGTTTCAACAGAAAAGCAGCTGGAAATCTTGGGGTTTTGTGTCATCTGTAAAGCAGCTTTGACAAAGTAGCTGCTTAACCTTCCAGACAACCTAGACTATGTTTTTCCCCTCGTGTTCTTTGAGTAATGGCTTACCAGGTACAGTGGACTTACTGAATTAATAATTTTAGCTGCTGTGGCAAATCCTCTGATTCAAAGCTATTAAAACAGTTAGATTCGAAAGGAATTCACAGCTGACAAGTACTTCCCTCTTTTCTAGTAAAGCAGGGATTTAAGTGCGAGTAAAGCCTTGCCTTGTTTGTGGAGGTTGGATTATTTGAATGACAGCAGCCTCCATAAATCACCAAAATGCCTCTAACAGCAGCACAGTCATGTTGATATAAAATACTCACGCTGGCAAACTCAATTCAAATCCGGGAAGGCATGAATCTGTCCACACCAGGGGCTGTGCCAAGCAGCTAGTCTGAGGGATGGGAGAGGGCAGCTGCCCCACCCCGAGGAAGTTGTGCCAGGACAAAAACAGTGCATGGAGCAAGCCCAACACAGGTCAGAAAGGCCTTTCTTAGTTTACCTTCCGAAACTACTGCCAGTCTGAAAGTGAAGAACACTTGTGTGCTGTTTCTGGTTTGTGCTGGAGGATTTTAGGGTGTATTTCTGCTCTGTTTCAGACATCCCTGTTTGGTGAAGGTACCTACCTAACCAGTGACCTGAGCCTGGCTCTCCTCTACAGCCCTCACGGGCTCGGCTGGCAGCGAAGTGCCTTGGGCTCTATCCTTAGCTGCGTAGCTGTTTGCGAGATCATTGACCACCCCGATGTAAAGTGTCAGGTGAAGAAGAAAGGTGAGCATTACAGTAACAACCACAGGTAGTTCACCTCTTACTCAGCACTTCTATTTCAGCTTTGTGCATATGTGCTATTGTATAAACAGTGCAGTGTGTGGAGACTCCTTTTCCGATTGACCCCTTGACAAATGCACAACGTTTGTCTGTGGAGCTTCTGTCACTGTATTGAAGAGCTAGAAAATATTTTGATGGCATCATTTAATGGTCTAATGGTTGGGAATACGATGGGATAAAGGTTGGACCTGATGACCCTGGAGGTCCTTTCCAACCATAATGATTCTATGATTTGTTTTTTTAGTTTCAGTAACATGATATAATCATGTTCCATAATGCCTGATCGTTTCACCCACGATGGTGGGACAGAAGCATCAAAAAATGTACCAAGAATGATACATTTAGATGTCCAGGAAGCCTCTGCTCAGATTGTCCTTCTTTGTCCTTCAACATTGGTTTTCTTTCCCTGTTAATACTAGCACTATCTGGGAGACCCCTGTTAATACTAGCACTATCTAGGAGACCCACCTCCTTTTCACCCTGGTCTGGGCCATAGTGCCATCCATACCAAGGATGACTAGGAGTGGGATAGCCTCAAGCAAACTTCTCTGTCTATTCTTGGATGCTGAGGGATTCAGGGGAATACCAAGACTAGATCTTTGCTTATCTTATTCCCACTCTTGTGGGTGTGACTGTGCGTGGGGGGTGTTCACAGTTGGCTTTTTTTACAGTCACTCGAAGCTGTGCATCTCTTTTGGCTTTTCTGTTGCACCCCCCCAAGACCTTTTCTCTTCCCACACAGATTCAGAAGAAATAGACAGAAAAAGAGCAAGAGTGAAAAACAGTGAAGGGGGTGATGTGCCACAGAAATACTTTGTTGTCACAAACAATCAGCTTTTACGAGTTAAATACTTGCTGGTGTATTCACAAAAACAGCACAGGAGGTAAGAGTTCAGCTATCTAGAGCAACAAATGTGCTATAACACATCTCATTTCTGAAAAGCAACAGTAAGCAAGCAAGACAGAGATGCTGCACTGCCAGGAATTATTTTTAGCCTGTTTCCTGGGGAAATAAGGCTCATACCATCATGTTACCTCCATCTCACTGACACTTGCAGGCTCAGCTAAATTTGCTTTTTCACCAGACCTGTAAGCACTGAGTGTCTTTGAGAGCTCTAATAATCAGTTTGTGGCAGGAAACACAGAATGAAACTCTGATGAGTGCAGCTCTTAAAACTAGGAGAGTTTTAATTCTGCCCTTACCTATCCTGAGCAGCAGCATCCGCCCAGCTAATCAACATGCATGTGCAGGCTGGCCAGTTCCAGCTTCCAGCTCCAAACCACAGAGAAAGCTGCAGACATGGGGAAAAAGGACAGGATTGTGCACGGAGAGTTTGGGAAGAGGGATGGGGAGTCAGGCTGTGTTAGTTACAGGGATTGTGCAACGAATGTCTGTTTTTATCATGTTAGCTTCACCATTTAAAATAACAAAGTCTAAGGTGCTCTTTGCCAAGGTATTTGTACATCATTCATGCACTTTTCCCTTTTCAGGCCTTCTAGTCAAACTTCCTGGCTTTACACCCACCGTTTCGCTGTGATGATGCTGCTGTACCTGCTGCTGCTAATAGCCATCGGGGCCAGCAACTCGCCAACCTTCATCTACTACTGGCACAGAATGTTTGATCCGGAGAGATGAATTACCCGAGATGATAAACTCTTCTTTTCACCACGTGCCTTAATAATAGCCAATCTGCAATGCACTGCATCTGTTCCAGAGCTCTGGAAGTAAAGGTGCCTGGAGCTTTCCAATCCTGCCACCAATATATTGTCCTCGTGGCATCTTTCCATCTATTCTTATTTCTGTGTTCCTGTGATTTGTGAGGATGCCCAGTACGGCCGAAAAGGATCACAATGGGTGCAGCTTAGCATGAACCAGTTGTTAAGGGTCCATAGGAAGAGGTTATTTAAAATTAATGACAATTAAGTATGGAAACACTCAGGCATAACTATTTTCTGTCAAACTGAGGTATGTTTGCACAAGTTGAAAAGGAGGATTTTGCTGTATGTGAGGTAAAGCAGGGAGTCTCACCCTTTTGTTTGCAGAAACTGAATTTAGTGGATGTATGTGAATGTAACATCAATGCAGATGGGATCACTTTTAAACTAACTTTGGCTTTGGCCAGGAATTTTTATATTTGAGCATAATGATTGTAAGAAGACAACAAGAAATAAAAAACCAACCAGAATGGGAGAAGTTAAATGGTTTCTAGTATGGTTCCTCCCCCACCCCTATAAAACATCTACACAGTTTGCACTCTCAGCCATGATCTGGCTTGCCCATGGCTAGCACGCAGATCAGATAGACTCAAGCCCTTTAGCATCAAGACTGAATAAGGATTATTCCTATCAAACTGCTTTCCACTTAACTTTCTGCACCAAGAAGAGGGAGGGTGAAGGGTTCTACTTACACTGCCACTTGACAGCGGGTTGGGTTTTTGCCTCTATTGAATCATTTTCAGCCTCCCTTTATGACCAAATGGACTAACAAGCAGTAACATGCCAACTATTTCCCAAAACACCTGTAAGAAGTGAAGTAAAATGGCAGCAGAACTGTCAGGGTGGTGTTTTATGCCTGTGAATGTTAACTTCATGTAGGCTTCACTTAGCTCTCCACGTGACAACTTGTGCACAATGCTGTGTAAGATAGGCTGTCCCCTCTTCACCTTGCACAAAGAGGTTGAGTCAGAATTGGTCAGAATTATGACAGTTTTGCTGTTTGTCAAGTGCTTTGGCTTCACACTGGTGCGTAACACCTCCATATCTCTCAGATCCATCTTTTCTAACCTTGAAGGAGGGCATTTTGGGGGTTTGTTTGAAAACACACATGCAGGTACGCACAAGTTAGTCGTACAACAAACAGGGCAACACTCTCTGCCTCCTCTCCAAGTCCTTTGCATTTGCTGTTGTTAACAAAGCAACCTACAAACACCTGAAACTGAAAGAGAGCCCAGGCATTCTGGGCAAAATAAAACTACATAGGTGCCACAGCTCAAGTTTGCAATCTGGCTTGTAGCAGCAGACTTGGTAAACGCAGGTTTTCATCACCCAGTGAACCCGAACCACCAAAAAAACCCCAATCTCATCACATACTTCCAACAAACCAGTCTATGATTACTACCATCCTCGTTAAATATTTCAAAGAAGATCTCTTCTTTCTCTGATGTTATTCTGGTGCCTAAACGCCAGAAACAATGATCTGGTAATCAGGGTTTTTAACTCAAGGCTGAGAACAAGTTCATTTACAGCAACTCCTCTTGGTGGATGGAGCTAGGAGCATTTATTCCAGTTAACTTTGCTGCCAGAACAAATGTATTTATTCACCGTACAGCTTGCAAAACAAGAATATTATAATCCAATTCCCTGTTGCCTTTTACAGTCCATTAATAACTCTTGCTGTTACAGCACACGTATGTGCTAATTATAGTGTTGATTTGCAACTAAAATACACACAAACTACCAATTTGTTGCACAAAACTACCTTATAGTAGTTTACTCCTTGATATTCCAGTGCAGGAACTTGGGGTTTGAGACATGCACAGAGGGCTCCTAGGAGTATTTGCCTATTTATTGTCCACCTCAGCATGTTATATATAAATGTGCCGTGTCAGGGTAAAAGCAGCCAGAAAACCTCAAGGTATTTGATGCTCTCTAAAGGGTGTCGTGTTTAAAAGGCTATCTCCTCCTGTCTGGGCTTGTATTTGGTTTTTGGAGCTCTCGCCCAAGGCGTGGGGCAAAAGCATCCGTGCAGGGAGCTGGTCCTAAATGGATCTTCTGCACCAGCTGCTCCAGGCTGGATCCCCAGAGAAAAATGTATCATGGGGGCTCTCACGGCACATGTACACAGTGCAGCACTGGTATCAAAGGAAAGAAATAAATAATAATAAAAATAATCGGCTTTTTCTGCTTTGAACAGTTTGAATAGACCCAGAAGAAAGAGGTGGCTGCAGCTGGGGGCTGAGCCCTGACGGACACATCTCCAGTGCCCCTCAGAAGGCTCATAGCCCTTTCCCTCACGCTCCCAATCCTGCAGGGATGCTGAGCACAGCCTCCTCACTGCTTCAGCTCCACACCTGCAGAGCAGGGTAACTCCATCCTCAAAGGCAATGGGAAAATAAACACATTTAAGGTGCTCAGATTCTACCTTAGCAGCCCAGCAAAATACTTAATACCCTACTCCCAGGCTTGTTTTCCATGCTCCCTGCTGATTTCAGCATGTGTTGCCCAACATGTGCAGAGATGCAGCCAGCTGAACTAATGTGAGTATTGTGCTGAGTAACCAACAATATTACGAATTAACCCAAGGTTGGTGTTAACCTCTTCGGTCACTGGCACTGCTCTCTGAACGTGCCCAGCGCTCCAAAATCCCTAATGGGGAATAAATCAGAATTCCCACCCAAATTTGGGCCCGCTGTGTTCAAACTGGGCAACCCAGGGGGAGGTCGAGGAGCTGTAAAATACAGAGCTACCTGTGCTTATTAACACGGTCGTTACGTTGCTGGGGTGAATATTAAGGAGCTGTTACTGAGTCAGACAAATCCAACCCTGCTGGGAAGCGCGGCAGCTGGTGTTTCCTGCAGGGAATGGGCAGATTTGGGAGAGTTTTCCACCCATAAAGGGAATTAGATAATAAATATAAGTATTTTATATATATATTATATAAATAAAATATATATGGGGAGATGTGAGGAGGAGGATGTGCGCTGTTGGAGACCAGGGGTTTGAGGCAACATGGGGAGCAAGGGGAACACAGCAGAAAGCAGGAGCACCCCCAGGGCAAGGAGCAGCAAGGCTCCAGGTTCTGCTCTCCCAGCAAGCAATGCAAAAATCTCTTGCACTCTAAAGTACAAATTGGCTTTAAAAAATGCAGAATCAGAAATGTGAGGGCATTCAAACCAGGGCTGGGCTTTGGTCCACCTCTCTCAGAACCCAGACCTGGAAAATGGCTGCAGGTTTCCAGGAGATGCTGCCCACCCACTCGCTCCCCCATCCCACCCGCACTTGGCAGCAAGCTCTTCAAGTGACATTTTCCTTCTATCTCCAAAGCTGTTGCTTTGGGCACCATTCCCACACTTGGGGCTTCCCAAAATGTCAGCCTGGAATGCTGGCAACAGGAGGGAAGGTATCAAGAGGTGGGCAGAAGGAGCAGTGCTGAAGCATCCCAAAGGATCAAGGCACATATCCTTGACACCATCCCAATTTTCCTACTCTCCACCTAAAGCCAAACCTCCTGCCCTCTCACCATACCCATGGTGGGTAAAGGTCCTTCCCACAAGGAAAAAAAGCCACTCCTTGGTCCTCAGAGAAGGTCTCCAAGCTCTCCTGCTGCTGTGCCAGAGAGGACAGGTGGCCTTAAGTGTGTGAGCAATGCTGGAGCCATGCTCTGCCACTCAGCAGAAAGCAGATGAAAAATGTCTTCAAGAGATTAAAGACACTTTCCTGCTTATTTGGGCAGAAAACCCACACACCTCCAAGGTCTGCTTCCCATTAGTGATCATCAGCAACATAAACAGAGACCAAATGAGCATCTGATGCAAAAATTAGCTTCCCTAGCACAAGTCATTCCCATCACCTTACAAGAAACCTTTCTTTCTCTGCACAGGTCAAGCCAAGCCAGCCTTGTGTAATTAACCTGGAGCAGAACGAGCCCAGGAAAGCCAAATGGCCATTACACATCTCATTGCAGTTTGGATGCTTCCTAGAGGGCTTCATGCTAATCCCCACCAGTCAGTCTGGGCTCCTGCAGCTCTAATTGATTTTTTTTTCCTGCTTGAGCAGCATGTTTAGCATCAGTGATAGCTACTGCACGTGCTCAGCACCCATCTGCAGCTCATCTTCACCCTGAGCACTGTGGCTTCCCGTACTCACACCACCCAGCCTCAGCCAACCTGCAAAGACTGCTTGCCACCTCTGCAGTTTTAATAATTTGATAACTGGGGCACTGAGAGACCAGCACATCCTTTCTGAACGATAGGGATCCATCCCCTCTTGGAGACAGGGTCAAAAAACCCTTCACAGTGCCTAAAGTAGATTTGCTTGCTCAGGAGGAGACATCTCCCAGCTTCCCTACGCAACCACAGCAAGTCAAGAGTTGATTTTAAAACAAAGCTCTTTCATCCTCAAAGTCCAGATGCTCATTCAAAGTTGAAGAAGCCACAGAGACACCTGAGGAACTGCCTCCTGCCAAGCCCAGAGCTCCTGAGCTGCCCAAAGTTTTCACAAAACTCAAGGAAAACCAGAAAAACCCACCTGGCTCAAGACAATATTTCTCTTCAAAAAATGCATTTAATAACAATCAACCAGCAAAGAACAAGCAAAGAAATAATCCACTAGTTCTAATGACACAGAAAGGAACAACATAGTTAAACAAACCCTTCTCTTCTACCCACGCCCAGAGAAGAGGCCTCCACCTTCACAAGCAACCTCTGGTACTTTGTGAAAAGCAAAATAATCCATTTTACTCACCAGAGCTCAGCCAACCCCTCCAGCAGCCGCCCTCGCCCTCGCTGTGCAGCTAAAGAGCACCAGCACCCAGCTGGTACCCATAAATACTGATGGGCCCTCCCCCCACAGGTGCTTCCCATCACCTTCCTCACTGGGGCACTCCTGTTTTCCCTCCCAGCTGTCTCCAAAAGGGAGAAGAAACCCCACCCCCCACTGTGCTTCTTCCTACATCTCTTACTCCTCCCTCCTCACCATGCCCAGAGGGACCGATGCCCCTGCATTAGAATCATGGAATCATTATGGTTGGAAGGGACCTCCAGGGTCATCAAGTCCAACCTTTATCCCATCATATTCCTGACCATCAGACCATCAGACCATGGCCTCAAGTGCCTCATCAACCCGTTTTTTGAACACTCCCAGGGACGGTGACTCCACCACCTCCCTGGGCAGCCCATTCCAGTGCCCAACCACCCTCTCAGTAAAGAACTTCTTCCTAATCTCCAACCTAAACTTCCCCTGATGGAACTTGAGGCCATTTCCTCTCCTCCTGTCATCAGCAATTTGGGAGAAGAGACCAACACCAGCCTCACTACAACCTCCCTTTAGGTAGTTGTAGAGGGCAATAAGGTCTCCTCTCAGTCTCCTCTTCTCCAGGCTAAATAACCCCAGTTATATAAGGTCTCCATAAGGTTTGTTTTCCAGACCTCTCCCCAGCCTCGTTGCCCTTCTCTGGGCAGGCGCTGGACCATGTCAGCCCTTGAGGCATCACTGTCCATCAGCATCCACCCTCCCCCATTGCCCACCAGTGCTGCCGGAAAAAACCTGGTCCTTGGGGGGAAAAAAGCCCAGGAACCACAAAGTTGGGTGGAAGCCCATCCATTACAGCAGCCACCTCCTTCTTGCGTTGGACTCCTGCTCCAAGCCGGGATTAATTCAGCCCCGCATGCTGATCCTGATTTTTCCTTTCATTCAGCTCTTTGCACCTGCAGGAAAGCAATTAAATAGTGAGTCAGGAATGTATTCCCTGTTCATCCTCCTCCTGGGCCAGCGGCTGCCTTTTTGGTTAGAAATGTCCTCTCCATCCCGACTGTATGATGCAAGAGAGGGACAGGATTTTTCCTGGGAACTGTAAGCCTTGCTAATGCCACAACAGAGCTGCTCGTCCCTGCTCAGAGAGGATTTTTTTAGCATGCCATCACTCAAAAATGTCCTGGGCATGCATTAGCAATAAGTCTTCTTGTAAGGGTGGGGTCCCTTATTCAAATGACTATTTTTCTCTGGCCTTTGCACAGTAACCCCCTTGTGTTTTCTCTTTTTTTTGCTCATCTCCTCAAAGGTCAGCTTGGATGTTGTCTGCTCAGCAGCCTTCAGCTGAATCTCTGAACACTGCTTTAACCATCAGAGGGTTTTGGTCCCTGGGATTAGGAAACAGCTCTGGCAGGTAGGGCTTGTTTCCATACACCCCAGCTTGGCTCTTTCCAAAATCCCCTCCTTTTGGGATGCTGCCCCAGTACAACCCCAGAGCTGCAGCCCAGCACTGGGCCAGCAGGAGCCAGAGCATCTCCAGGCTCCCCAAAACAGGACTTTTCCCCCTAAACCCATAGGAACCAGCCCAGGATGACAGAGAAAACAAGAAACCAGAAAGCCACACCGGGCAGCAGAGCCCCAGTGGCAATTTTTGGCAGGAGCAGCAGCACAAGCAGTGTTTTTCCATCGGACATCCCATAGAAATGGGGATCTCATGCAGGGAAAGCAGCACGGGATAGAATTGCCCTTAACCTGGTGCAGACACAGGCAGGGAGCCTGCTGCTGTTTGGCCTAATAAATCACCACGGGGGGCTTGGCTTCACAAAAAAGAGAAAAAAATTGTCTTTTCACCTCCAGGAGAAACTCCTGCTGCTGGGCATTACAGGGGGTAACGATGGCTCTTCCTAGAGCAGAGCCATCCTGCAGCAGCCCCCATGGCTTGTCCCCTTCACCCCAGCACCATCACCCCAGCACCACCACCCCAGGCAGGTGCTTCTGGCCAAAAATTCCCCTTTGCTCAGAAAAACCTCATGATTTCAGAGTTTTCAATGCTGTTTTTTGCTATTTTTTTTTTCCCTCCCATTCTTCTCCTCCTCCTCCAAGCCTCAAATTGTCTCAGGAGCAGCTCGTCCAAGGAAATTTTTGTCTCATACTGGACTCGAAACAGAAAGTCTAGTCAGGGACATCTGACATGCAATGTTTTTGTGAGTAAATACCAGCGTCCATGAAGTCATTTCCCGGGGTTAGGAATGAGCTCACCTCTGGAACAGCTTCTCTTCTTACCCAAAGTTCACCAGTCAAGCAGTTGTGCAGCTCCCAGTGTTCATCCTGGTCATTAAAAAAGCAGCACTGGGGGGGCTGTGTGTCCTGCTCTACACTTCAGGTGGACCCTGGGCATCAGGGCATCACCCTGAATTCCCAAAAATCTTTGTGGCAAACTGCAGAGGACCAAAGCTCAGCAGTCCCCAGGGATAAACCAGCATCTCATTCTGCCTGCTCACCCGGCCGAGCCTGCCAAGAGGGACAATAATTGCTGTGCCTCCTGGGGATAATCTGGGTCATCCCATTCCCCTCCTAAAAGTCCTCATTTAAAGCAGAAGGAGGGAAGTCTCCTGCCCACCGGGCTCAATATTTTGGCAGACTGTGTCTTTGGGTTGTTTCTTGGTGAAATAATGTGCTGTTTCTTGATTTGGCCTTGTGCATCGAAGCCTTAGAATCATAGAATCATAGAATCATTCTGGTTGGAAGGGACCTCCAGGGTCATCAAGCCCAACCTTTATCCCATCATATTCCTAACCATTGGACCATCAGACCATGGCCTCAAGTGCCTCATCAACCCGTTCCTTGAACCCCCCCAGGGACGGGGACTCCACCGCCTCCCTGGGCAGCCCATTCCAGTGCCCAACCACCCTCTCAGGAAAGAACTTCTTCCTTGCCTTGCTGGAGCCTTGCTGAAGCCCTTGCCAGTACAAGGCCTTCTCCAGGGGGTATCATCCCATCAGACAGTGCTGCTGAGGACAATGTGCTCTCCATGCTCAAACCTGCTGCATTTCACATGTTTTAACACCCTGGTTGGTGCTCCTGGTATTGCCGAGCCCAGCACATCACACGGGATGTCCAGTAACGGATCCAGCCAGGATGGATACAAGGACCTCACTGGCAGGGGAGCCCAGATGTCCAGAACATCATTCCCAAAGGTTCTCCAAATTTACATCTTCTCACAGGGAGCAGCAGCTCTCGGAGTCTTTCCTCCATCTTTCACTGGGATATCTCGACCAGAGCCAAATCCTCCTTCTCCATCTCCAAACTAGACAAAACCAAAGGGTGAATTTATCACTGTGGACCCAACCTTGAGGCCGAGCTCCAGAAAACGTGGGGGGCTTTGTGCTGAGCCCCATCTGCTCACTGCCACACGGTAAAACCCGGATGCGTGCACCGCTGCTCCACCCATGGTTCATCCTTCCTGCAGCAGCTTCCCTTCCTTTCCCAGGCTGCAAACCCCAGCCACAGGGATTTATTTGGGAACTCTCACCCAGACCCCCGGGCTCGTGATGCTCCTGTCCCCCATAAACCAGGAAAAGCAGCCGTGGAGTCGGTGGAGGGGCCATGGGTCCCCTTTGGCTCCGGCACTCACCGACCCGGCCAGGGCTGTCGCTGCCCTAACTGGGTATTTTTCTGGAGCTGGAAGAAATGATGAAATCCCAGTGTTTTCATTGTGACTAACCCACGGAAGTGAACAATTTTGCCCTTGTTATTGAACGGGCTTTAGTTCCTCTCCCTGTCTTTGCCTTTCGTGCCCTTTTAGCCTCTGCTGTTTCCCACTCCCTCTGGGACCTGCCCATCACATTGCTTCAGACATCAAATGTCCTCCTCTCTCCATGCTCCCAGATTGGATTGTGTGTCCCAAGGTCATATTCCAGTGCTCCCTTTGGATGCTCCTTCCGAAACACAGGCCAGATTCAAGGGCTGGTTTCCTCTGTTTCACTGGGGGAAAGGGGAGGTGTGGGGAAAGCTGAGAGCCCCACAGGACTCTCAGCAGCATTACCCAGGGCTTGCAGGAGCAAGAAGCAGGGAAAACCTCTTCCAGCACTGCTTTCCCCTGTGCTTGGTATCTCCGAGAAGTTTTCCAGGGTCACCTCCCACCACACCAGGGTGCTCCAAGCCCCATCCAACCTGGCCTTCAATGCTGCCAGGGAGGGGCAGCCACAGCTTCTTTGGGCACCCTGGGCCAGGCTCTCACCACCCTCACACCAAAGAATTCCTTCCTCACATCCCATCTCCATCTCCCCTCTGGCAGTTGGAATCCGTTCCCCCTCATCCCATCACTCCCTGCCCTTGTCACCAGTCCCTCTCCAGCTTTCCTGGAGCCCATCAGATACTGGATGACCTTGGCACAATGCATGATGTCGTGAGATATTTTATGGCTCTGGTCACTCCCATGTCCAGAGGTGCTCCGGGAAGGGAAGGCATTTCCATGCCCTCCTTTGCCAGTGCAAATGCTGGCAAACCCTTCCGGAGCCAAAACTTGGAGGTGGATTGGAGCCAATCACCCCAGCCTGGGCTCCACTCCATGTTGCTAAGTGCAATAATTAATCTGAAATAAATTCAATGCCTGGCTCCATCCCTTCCAAATTTTCTGCCCACCCCCAGTTGAAGCTCATCCACACACTAAAAAGCACCTTTTAACCTGATGCTCTGCTTTCATTGCCATCACCATCACCTCTGGTCCAGTTCACACATCCTACACCTCTCCCACGTGCTGCCGCTGCGATCCCTGCGGAGCAGGATGGAGACAAACCATGGTGTGCTGGAAGAACCCAAGCGCATAGAGATAAACCATGGTGTGCTGGAAGGACCGGAGCCCATAGAGACAAACCATGGTGTGCTGGAAGAGCCCAAGCCCATAGAGACAAACCATGGTGTGCTGGAAGAGCCCAAGCCCATAGAGACAAACCATGGTGTGCTGGAAGAACCCAAGCCCATAGAGACAAACCATGGTGTGCTGGAAGAACCCAAGCCCTCCTGTGCACGCTCATGGGTCAGGCAGGATTTTACTGTTTTCTAGGAAAAACTGGCTGCTGCTTTGCTGGTGTAAATCAGCTGCAAACCTGCCCACCTCAACCTGGATTATAGCAAGAAGATGGAGGAGGAGAAGACAGATGGAGCAGGACCCACCATCCCATGGGCGGGAGGCACAGCCTGGAGTGCACCCGAGCCTAGAGCTAATGTTGTAAACAAGAGCAATAAATTAAGGATTTCTTCAAGGAGCACTTAATTGCCCAAAGCAACACAGGATGGTCTTTGTCCACCAAGGTCTGTCCGGAGCTAAAGCAAACAGCCGGCGGGCTGTGGGTTGGAGCTCTGCTCCTGCTCTTCCCCCAAGGTTTAAATGTCCCCATTGAGGCTCTGCCCTGGTGTGGACCTTGCCATGTTCCCCATCACATCTTGTGACCCCATTCCCGTCACCGATCCGAGGTTGTGCAATAGCTTAGGCCCTGCCCCTGGCCCACAGCTGGCACATGGCACCGAGATGATGCCCTCTGACTGTCCCCAGGGACTTGATGCTCCAGGAGCAATGCAGGGAGAGGCTGGGATGTGCATTACTCATGGAGGGCTTGAAAATAATGGCCTTCTGCATCTCGCAGAGTTTCTAAACGAGCCAGAACACTGATCATCATTTCCCCAGCTCAGCAAGGTAATCAAAAAGGGATTTGCTATTGAGATGCTCCCGGGGCTCCTACAGCATCAGGAGATGCTGTAGGAGCCCCGGGAGCATCTCAATAGCAAATTAGCAATAGCAGAAGTCTCTGCTGTTCCAAGCTGTAATATGGAAGGAGAACCAGCAGGGATGGACATGGCATCCAGGAGGGATATCCCAGTGGGACCCTTCAGCACTCCGGGATATCCCTGTGAGCAGCAAACCCCTCTCCAGGCGCCATGAGTCTGGATGTGGGGCTGTACACGTGTGGCAGGGGTGGAGGTACCAGTCCCTGGGCACTCAGATAACAGCCATTCCCTGTAGGAAAAGCCATTTTCCCTGACAGATATGATCACAGAGCAGGGAACACCTCCTGTCTTACATGCTGGGGGGGTCAGTCATGTTTCCAGCAGACATTTGGGGGTGAACCCAGTGACCCCATGAGCAGCACGGCCACAGCCACTTGCCCTCCCCCGGCTCCCAGCAATTTCACCCCTCCAGAAAAAACCCTTCCCGACCTCCAGAAAAACCCTTCCCGACCTCCAGAGCTATTTCCATGGCTCCTGGCTTTCATGTCATCCCCCCTTGGCAGTGCTTTTTGCATCTGTTTCATAAATGATGTACATGGAGCTGAGCACCCCTGAGCTGCAGTCCAGGTTTTAGCTCCCAAACTTCTCCTGCCAGGGGGGGAAAGGTCCGTTTGCTCCTTTTCTCCCAGCCACAGCCTGTAAATCCTCATCCGTGCAATAAAAACAAACTCCAGTAGTTCATTTTTCGGGCTCTTTTCCAAAGCTTTTAGGCAGCTGGAGTGTGATTTTGTGCTGATGAAGCGGTGGAGGAGGGCTTAAGTGAAACAATATTGCGGTGGCTGCGAGGCTTGCTGGTGGTTCAGAGCTCAGAGTGAACCCCAGGGACTCACCACATCTCCAAGTTCTCCTGCAAACCATGGAAATCACCAGTCCGGCTCCCGGGATAGCAAAACAGGATTTCAAAAACAACATTAGCCACCCCTGGAGCATGGCTGGAGAAGTGCCGGGAGCCAAGTGCTTAATGAAATCCCAGCTCCCAGCTCGCCCTCCTAAACCACGCAAACTTCCCCAAAGTGTTTGGGACGGAACAAAGTCATCAATCAAGTTATTTTAACTCCCATCTCCGTAAACAGAAGCGAGCCCTGAAACACACAGCAGGGGAAAATAACTGTCAGCTCCCTTTGGTGGAGCAAAGAGGGTGCAGAGAGGGGGGACGAGGGCAGCCGGCGGGGAACCGAGCACAGCAGTGACCCTGAAGGGCATTTTTGGGAGCCCGTAGGGTGTTTCATGGAGCTCACGGCCATGAGGGCAGCCCCACCATCACCACTGCCCTCCTGGCACGGTGCTGTCAGCTTTTGGTGACAGTCACCCTGCCAATGCCACATCGGAAAGGGTGGGAGGCACAATTATGCAGAATGAGCATCACTTGCTGGTTTTCCCCTGCATTTATTAAAGGGACGTGAGAAAAGTGATGGAGGCAACCATGGAGGAGCGTGGAGAGGGAGGTGTGGTTGCACCATCAGTTATCACAGTCCTCTTATGCTGCCCCATCCTTGGCACTGGCTTGTGGGGGGCATCAAGCATGGCAATGTTCACATAATTATGGCCTTGTAATTACACATTGGTGAGGAAACCATGGGAAAATCCCGTGAGAGCTGGGCAGGTCCCCTAGGCATTAATCAGAGGCTGTGATTCTGCTGCACTAATGGTTTGGTTGGGAAACACCAACCTTGGACAGCCAGAAAGACCAGAGTGGTTTGGTCTGCATCTTTCCCATGGGCCAAGGGTGCTATAGCGACTGGCCTGGGCACATGGCAGCACCTGCCATGTCCCCTGTACCCCATGGGTCGGGGCATCGTCCACCTCATGTGGATGGGAAGCAGCCAAGCATCTCCCAGAGATGTGGCTGGTGGTATTCAATGCTGGACACATCTGGGACTGTGCTCGTGTTGCTCTGTCCAACATCAGCCACACTCTGGAGATGCAGCGAGGGAGGGCAAAGCCAAGAGAGATTGCACAACTGGATTGTTCCAGAGACTTGGTTTGTGCAGGAACTCACGTGTCCTAGACCTGCTCCTGATGTGTCTCCTGAGCTGGCCATGCAGGAGCCATGCCGGGGAGGAGACACCTCTGCTAAAGAGGCTGCAGAATCCTGTGCAGAAATGCCTGTGGCTGCACTGGGCTTGAGCTAACGCATGGTTTCCATAGCACAAAGTTACAGTTTCCAGAACTTTTGCCTTTTGCAGTGAAGTGTGTTTCTTCACCCTGCAGTGTGACCCATGGAAGTCAGTGCCAGCACACACCAAGCAACTGCAGGACTGTTGCTGCCTGCCGAGGCATCGGTGCGGTGCCTTCCCCATCTGGGGAAGATGAATTCCTTGCTCCAGGACTCAGCACCTTTCCCACATCTCGTACTCATCATGGCTGGGAAACACAGCCAAGCTCCATGTTCATCCCACAGGTCCGGGGCCTCTGTCCTGCTGGGTGCTCCTTGCCCAGCAGGTCAATGTTCTGCCATGTTTTGGCACATCTCAGGTGTTTTTTCCTCTTCTCTTGTAAACACAAACAGGAGCTGGTGCAGGCCACCACCTATTATTTTTGATGTGGTGCCTCAATGGATGTTCCTCTTGCACCTCTCCCTCTGGGAGTGGGGCTGGCCAGGATTACTGGCTCAGAACACCTCCGGCACATCCCGCTGGCTCCTGGCTGCCCCGATGCCCATCCCCATCCCTCTGGGATGGCTCCTGCCATGAAACACATCATGGCACTGGGGCTCCAGCAGCAAACTGGTCCCGTGATGTGGGGCCACAGGGCTATGGGTGCAGGTGGGACTCACTCACACTTCGTGCAACACCCAGGAACCCTGAGCCAGGACTGGCTGCCACCACCTACACGGGAAAAATGTGGCTGCAGAGGGAGGAAGGACCTGGAAGGGTTGAAGCCAGCCTGGGGCAGGTGGGGAGCTCTTGTTGGGGGCCTTTCCTAGATCTCCCTATGGCTCAAGCAAGCCATAGCCACATTTACCTGTAAGATGTGCCCTGCTTCTACAACTCTGCACTACCCCATGTGTCCAAACCACACATCAAGCTTTGTCCCATGTCCTCACATCCCTGCAGCATCCTCATTTGACCCCTGCCAGACCCAGAGTGGGGGCAGAGGCGAGCGTGCACCGTGGGGGTCAGCACCCAGGTGACACCTGCAAAACATAGGAACCTCACGGGCAACACTGGGTGGGCACCAAAATTTGTCCTAGATCAGGCGAGAGTCGAAAAGCACCCAAAAAACCTCATTGTGCCAAAAAACCCTCAAAAACAACAACAATAAACAAAACAAAAACAAACAAAAAAACCAAACACAAAACCCCCCAAAACACACAAAAAACCCCAAAAACACCCCAAAACACCCAAAAACTCATTGTGCCTGCATGGTGGATCTCCACCTTCAATGCTCAGAAGCATCTATTTAGGATCTAGATATGGATCCTAAATGGATCCAGATCCAGGCGAACCCCTGCCAGTGGCAGTGCCACCCCAGGACGTGGTGCCCACACCGGGACACGGTGTCAGCAGCACCCTGCCAAGCCGCGGCGTCACTGCCAGCCCCGGCGGCCGCTGTTTCGCCCGGGGTTTGTGTTTACCCTCACCTTGTTAAGGGATTATTCAGCCCGTGGTTTCCTCGCTCGCCCGAGCTGTGTTTGCTCTCGGCCGGTGGCTCGCTGCCACCCCCTAAGCTACACGCCGGGCTATATAAGTGACCTCTCCGCCGCGGCTGCCGGGAGGTTCAGCGGCGCAGGGGGAGCTTTCAGTAGAGCTGCGACTCTTTCCTCTTCTTCCCACCCGGCTGTAAATCCCTTCACCTGCTGCTGACAAACCCTCGCCTCGCCTCCGGACCACGGCAAGAGGACGGGACGCTCCCCGAGTTGGGATTTAGATGGTTTTTGTAGGTAAGAGGGGAAAAAAAACAGAACAACTCGACTGTGCTCAGCTTTCCCCCCGCGCCGCAGCTAGCCGTTATGTAATTTTGCTGTGTTATTAAGGCAGTGTAATTAAGAGTGGCTGTGATTGAGGGCAAGTGGGAAATTAATTGATGGGCAGATGAAGGCGCAGAGGCTGGAGGATGGAAAACATCGGTGGGGATGTGACTCTCCACGTCCCACTTCTCCCCTCGTCATCCCAGCTGAGGGGTTTGGGATGGTGGAGCAGGGGGCTCGGGGTTTTGTTCACGTGGGGCTGTTTGATCTCCTCTGTGGTTTTGTCTCCCCAACCGCCTGCTAGAGAGGGGGCACGGTGATGCCAAACCCTCCAACCACCAGAATCTGGATGCTTGAACCCCCCTATCTCAGCAGGGCATGTCCCTGGGAAAGAGGGACTCATCCCATCCCAAACCCAGCGCCGAACAAGTCGCAGGCAGCTCCCAAAATAGCCACCGAGTGGGAAACAGGCTTTCAGCCTGGATTAATTTTTCCTGGTTATTGTCTGGCTGCGAGTTCACGACCCTGCCGTAAGCCCACAAAACACCGCTCATGTGTTGCTTGTTATTCTTGCTTGACTGGGATTTGCTGAGCCATAATCAAAGTATTTCCTAGTCCCACATTCCCCAGTCTCGGAGGGGATGCTTAATGCTGCTTACAAATCACAGGGTGTTCTGGCTGCTGGCTGCTCTTTGTCAGCCTCATTTTATGGGTAAACTGAGGCACTGAGGCAATATTTTCCTCTCTGAGTTCATTAATTTTTGGTGCATAAAATAAAGCACCTGGAATTCCAGCTGGTGTCACTCGGGATAACACCAGCTCCATGGGTACCTTCAGAAATTAAATATTGAATGCTTGAGGCTGCAGGGCGAGGGGACTCACTTCAAATCTGAAGTCGCTGAGCTGGGAAGAGCAACACAAAAGCTTCAGTCCCTCATCTCTCTGTGCAGAAAAAGGAAAATATTTGGCTCCTTGCTCACATTTACAGCAAAAGCTTGGCTTGTGCATGGGGTTTTCCACTTCCAGAGGCACTCGGGAGCCTTCCCCCTCCCCACGCTCCCGGGATGTGCTGGGAGGAGGTGCTCTCCTCACACTAAGCCCAGTTTGCAGGCAGAGGGATGGAGACATGGAGATGTTTCTCCTCATGTGGGGAGCAGAGCAGGGGGCCGGGGGGCCATGAGGCTGCGTGGGCTGCGGGAGCATCCCTGCAGAAGTATTTAAGCTGCTAAAAGGAGCTTTAAGGAGATGTCATTACAAAGCAACACTCTGCAGAACAGATTTGGGCTCAGATGTGAGGGTGAGAAGCAGAGGGGATGCGAGCACAGACACAGAGCCCTGGCTGTTCTCCCCTTGGGGGGTGGGCAGGGTGTACCAGCAGCTCCACAGCGTGTATTGGACTGGTCCAGCCTGGGAGAAGCTCCCTGGAGGCAGCAAGATCATGGGTGAGCCTTGACATGGCCTGGCTTGTCTCTGCAGGTCTGGGGAAGGCACAAGACTGTTGAGGATACTCCAAGAAGCCCCTGGCCACCTCCGGAGACAACAATGATCACCGTAAAAGGACTGATCCTCCTCCTCCTCCTCCTGGGAGCCACATCCGTTTTAGGTGAAGGTTAAACATTTCTATTCCTGTCACCATGTGTCCCCTGCCTCCAAGCACGCCGGTGTGAAGGCACGTCCGCTGGTGGCCGCTGAGCCAGCAGACATGGGCACAACATCCCTGCCAGGCACTGCTCTGGCACAGCACAGCTTTTGTCCAGCCAAACCACGGCTGGTGCCCATCCAGCCCTCAGAGCACAGACAAAGCCCACCTGCAAGTCAGCCAGCCTCTGGTTGACCAGGGATGAGCGCCCCTGCCCACCAGCTGTGCTGGGACCACCTTTGCCTGCTGTCCCTGAGACCCCACAGTGCCCAGCCTGCACCCCAGCTCCCATCCCAGCTCCAAGCCCTGGCCAATGCCTTACCCATCACCTGAGTGCAAACCAACCCCAGTCTCTGAGCTGAGCCCTCAGGAAGCAGCAACGTGGCTCTTCCGCAGGAGAGGATGCACAGGAACAGGAGGATCTGGCTGCTGCCATCTCTGGCGGGTCGCACACACCAAAGAGCTGAGAATAAGCAACCTGCCCCTCTGCTCCGGCGTGTCTTGCAGAGAAAAGTGTTTGCAGATGCTTTGGAGTTGTTTTCCGAGACTATAGAGGAATTTTGCCCTGAAGTGCTCTGGCCAGACGCCTGGGGATAAGAACAGGGAGAGTCAGTTTGTTGCTGGGGAGGTGCCCAGAAGCCCTGCTGAGCCCCAAGGAGCTGGGCAGCTTTAGGCTTAGCTCCCCAGTTTAAATGGGACCGGTCCCAGCACCAGCTGTGACCACCAGCTCCCCTTGGGCACTTGAGTGGCCAGCAAGTGCAGAAACCAGTCCACGTCCCATAGCAACAACCAACCTCATCTATCTCAGGTGCATTTCTCCCCATAGATTCATAGAATCATTATGGTTGGAAGGGACCTCCAGGGTCATCAAGTCCAACCTTTATCCCATCATATTCCTGACCATTGGACCATTAGACCATGGCCTCAAGTGCCTCATCAACCCGTTTTTTGAACACCCCCAGGGATGGTGACTCCACCACCTCCCTGGGCAGCCCATTCCAGTGCCTAATGCAGGGAGAGGCAGGATATATTTTATATTGCTGGCTATAAAAAGATGATTTGATCTGAGCTGCTCTAACACGGAAAGCACAAAAAAAATTTACTTAAGAGAAACGGCAAATTTTGCATCATATCTGAGCCACAGTGATGCTGTGGGACATCTCCATCATGCCCTGCACTTGGCATCTCCTGCATGTGATGCACTGCATCCCGCAGGAGCTCCAACCAGCCACAACCCAAAGGGAAATCTAAATAATTGAGCCTAAGGATGCCCACCTCCTTGAACTTAAATTAATTTATTATTAATCTCGTTTAACATCTAATTTATTGACCCTTAGGTCAAAGGCTTCTGAAACCAGCCCTCGGCAGGATCCAGATAGGACAGAAAACCTTCAGCCCACTGGTAATGCTCAGCTTGGAGAGTAAGTTATTTCCCAGCTCGGGCTGCTTTCCCTCGCCAGGACAAGGGGTGTTTGCACGTGTCTTACTTTTTTTCAGCTTCAATGTACAGCTATACAATATTATTTGAGTAGATGAGGGCATTTAGGCAATGGAATAAATGTTAATCATCCGCAACCTCCTGTAGGGTTTTGGCTATTGCTGACACAGGCTGTTGGCTCCTCTCCTGGAAAAGTGAAGGTCAAGTGTGTGACCACAGCCCCAAATCCCATAGGAGGGCGAGGAGAGCCCAGGGATGGGCAAGCACATGCTCTGCCCTGCCTTCCCCCACGCCCGGGACAGTTTACACCACCACTGCTTTAGGATTAAAGCCTTGAAATGCCCATGGGGCATTAATTACCCAAAGAGCCCGCTCCGCTCATTAATCCCCAGGAGATACCTTGACACCTCAAAGCTTTACTGCTCAGGATTTAAATTCCAGCGGGCACTGCAAGGGCTGGACATGCTGATGCCATCGCCAAGGTATTAGGGGACTTTGGGGACTTTCCCAGCCTCCCGTCCTGCTCCCAGCGGCTCTCTGAGTTGCCAGGGAGAGGGAAGCCTCCTCCAGCTGCCTCCCTTCCCACTCAGAGGGAAGCCTCTTCCAGCTGCCGAGAGGTATTTTTAGGAAAACTACCAGGAAAATTGTTTTCCCCTCAAAGTGGACGGCACATGCGGTGAGGCTGAGGCTTGCAGGGAGAGCCTCTTTACTTCTCTAGGGAGGAATAATGTTAAATATTGAGGTTTTGATCAATGCAACTGGAAACCAAAGTGTCTGCCCTTGGCAGCAGTGGGCTGTGAACTGAAGTTTTTGCCTCCAGGAGAGGGTGTGTGCCAGACCTGGTGGGGTTGAGCAGCCAGGCTCCGTGCAGCCGGCTGGTGGGAGGGACTGGTGCTCAGCCAGGGAGCTCAGACAAACCCAAACCACCCCGCACCCATCCTCTGCCCGCAGGTACGAGGAGCAGCTCTCGCCGGGGAGACCCGACCTTCACCTACGTCAGACGCAGTACGTTCCTGCCAGCCAGTGCCACGGGACAGCCCCGTCCATCCCTGTGTCCCTGCCAGCCCTCCAGCCCCTCTGCTTCTCCCCTGTCCTCTGCTTTCTGCTTTTCCTGCTGCCGAGGTGCTACCCAGAGCTATATAATGCCCTTTTCCTCCACACCATGACCTCTCTCCTTTCTTATCATCACCAGCTCTGCAGATTAAAGCAGCTGATCCCAAAGAACCTCAGGATCTTAGAGACCCCACAATACATTTTTAGAATCATAGTAGTGTTTTGGTTGGAAAAGACCTTTAAGATCATCAAGCCCAACCATTAACCTACTGCTCGGGACAAGTACAGACAGGCATTTATCCATGTGCCACCTGAGAAGGGACCACATCCCCAATGCCACCTCCTCCTGCATCCCTCAAATGTGCCACTGGGGATGCTGAACTGGGGATGCTGACGTGCCAACAGATTAAAAACTCATCCACCTAAGCCACACACTTGCTCCAAAACAGACTTGATGCCCTGTGGCTGCTCTCATTTAAATGGTCTTTTCCAGCCACCTGCTTTTGTAAACCAGGGGTTTGTTTTCAACTATCGCTACCCAAACAGTCCAGCCATGTGCCTGTCTGCCTTTCTAGGGAATAACCAACCTAGTTTATTACAAATTGGGTGGAAATGTAGGTGTGGGAGATGACACGGCACACGTCTCCAAGAAACCTCATTTTTAGAAGCTTTAGTCACAAATGCATCCTCGTAAACGTTATTAGAACATTGTCATTTAAAAAGAAACCCAAACCGCAGACTTGGAGCGGATCTCATCCATTCAAAGCAGCTTAAATTAATACCATCTAAGTAGCCTGGTTAAAGAAATTCCTTTTAAATATCTAACCACAAAATAAACCCTCTTTGGGTTTTACAAATCAGCTGGCCCCTAATGTGCTCAGCCTGCCTGGTAGCATCTCAGGCTTCTGTTTGCACCCAGTAAAACTGGTGCTTGCAATAGGACACACACTCCCCCTATAGAGAACATATGTTGGAGTATGGTTAAAGACATTCCACATGATCATACCAACAATTTCACCCTCTTCTTTTAATTTAACCGCACTTGGAACGCAGGAGGCTGTTGCCCCTCAGACAGCATTTAAATGACAATGTGTGTTTGATTTCCTTTAAGCCAAAGTTATTCAACACTAAGCACGAGCTGCGTGCACTTTGCTCCCCTCGAGTTTATCTTAATCATCCTGCATTCGGTAGCCTGCGGGGAATTAAGTCAGAAGCATTCAGGCACCTTCTTGTGCTTTATTTCCCAGCTCCCTGAACATGCTTTGAGTTTGTTTAATCCACGTGGTGCATAATACCCAAATGCATAACCTGAGCTATATAGAAGCTGCTATATAAGAAAACAACTGCCTGCTTTTGGGCAACTGTACGTGTAATTTTCGTCTCAGTAACACCCCCCTGATGTTATTCAAGGTCCACTGGTGCAAGATCCAAAAAGGTTTTTGTCTCCATGGTCGAAATGGAGTGAGTGCTCGGGAAAGTGTGGCCAAACCGGTGTGCAGAAGCGAACCAGATCCTGCCTAGCTGAGCGCCTCTGGGGCGTGCACTGTAACGAAGCAACTGAGGAAGGGCGGCTCTGCATTGGACATGTTTGCTCAGGTGCTCCTCTAACCTCACTTACGGGCAGGGGATGGTGTCCTGATCTCCTTCCACTGTCCTTTTCCCATCTTTCTGGCCCTTCCTGGAATTTCCTGATGCCGGTGCCTTCCTGAGCGGGGCTGGAGAGTACTAAGGGAGCAAGAGCATGGGGAGTTCATAGCCAAAGAGCAAGAAAAGGGTGGGATCCTGATACGGGGAATCATCAGGGATCCATAAAGATCCTGGAGATATAGGAAAAATCTCATGAATCTTGTTAAAACAGGAGCTCTCAAGGTGGAGTCAGGGACTGGAGGCAGCTGCCTCCATGCAATCTCCAGGAAGGAGAAGAGTTGAGAATATCACATTGCCACAGCTCCTGCTGAAGGGGCTTGTAATTAATTATATTATTCTTACAATCCCCTTTTAAACAAATCATTCTGAAAATAGTCTGTTTTCTCCAGGGAAGTTGTTTTAGGTTTTCCCTGATTTCTTCCACTTATTTCCAGCTATAAATAATTATCAGGTAGCTGCTGGATGGGGATGCTCTGTAATTGTAAAAGGAATGACCTGGGCACTTGCCTTGGGAAGAGACAAATTATTATTTAGGATTAATCACTATAGCTGCTGAAAATGTTTCAGAATCACTGTTTGGGAGAACATTTGTAAAACCCATCAGGAAATGCTCACTTGGTAATTAACCTGTGTCCTGCCCAAACCAGGATACCACTGAATAAGGGGAAAAAGCTTTTAAGATAGACCAAAGTTACAGTACTTGGGCATGAGCTGGTGACAGAAACCTAGAAAGTTTAAGGCATTTGGATTTGTAATTTTGCCAGGGTTGAGCTAAGAGCTCACGTGCTGATCTGGATTCAGATTTCCCCGAATTTCAGCCCTTTGGGAAAGGTAAATAACAGTTCCTAGCCGTAATTATATCCACGTGGCTGCTTTCTACTAATTGTCAGGCTCAAAATGACACCATCCCCATGTTTCTAATGCACAGCTGTTGATAATCAGTAAAAATATGTTTTGGATACAATTTATTCTTTATGCTGTATCTGCCTTATTGCATCTAAATTAAAAGCAGATGCGAGACGGTGCCGTGAGCGTTAGCAGGGACTCGGGGTTGGTTTCTGACCTGCCTGCTTCTCCTCCAGCCTGCAACATCACCTGCCCCATGGGCCGGGTCAACGCCGACTGCGACGCCTGCATGTGCGAGGATGCAACCCTGCATGGGAAGGTCTCTCTTGAGGATGGGTCACCAGCTGCAGATGCCCGGGTCTACCTGCAAGCCAAGAAACTCAAGCTGTTGACCACGGCTGACAACAGGGGCATGTTTAGGATCCCAGGGGTTTGTCCTGATGGCAAAAACACCCTTAAAATAAAGAAAGCCAAATACGCAACGGCGACTGTCACCGTGCCTGAGAGCAACAGAAGAAACCTGGGCTTCCAAGTGCAGCTGCAACGATCAGGTAGCCCCAGAGAGGGGGGGAATAGAATAGAATCATAATGGTTGGAAGGGACCTCCAGGGTCATCAAATCCAACCTTTATCCCATCATATTCCTGTGTAAAGCATATTTACTGTGTAAAGCAGGAGGCTTTATCAGAAATAAATCAGGATTTTAGGAGAAGAGTAATGAGATGGCCTTTTCCTCCTACTGCAGGCAAACCCTACGTTTTCAGGAGCCCTGAGGATAAAGCCAGGAGAGTGGGACAGAGTGTGTCTCTCTGCTGTGATGCCCTTGGCAGCCCGGCCCCTGACCGCTACCTCTGGTAAGGAACCTGAGTTTGATCGGTCTTGGCTGTCCCACAGATTCAATTCTTATCTCCTTACCATCTCCATAAAGGTGGTCACCTAGCTATAAAACAGCTAAATACACCAAGAACTGATGGTTGGAAATGACGGTTTCCTTGAGATTCCCAGAGCTGGTGTTTCCCGCAGCTGTGGCGATGTCATCTGCAGAGGGATTTACTGGAAAAATACACAAAAAGGGTCAGAAAAACCTCAGCAGGCACGACTGGCTGCTCTGCCTGCCTCCAGATGCCCAGAGCCACATCTCAGTACTGCCAGGGGAAGGGGAATAACTTTTAGGTGATGCCAAACTACAAATGGGGAAACTGAGGCAGGATTAGGCCATCACTCTGTTCCAGCAGGTCACCAACTTCTGTCCCCTTAACTGCCTGCCTGTTCCTGGCAGGTACCACAATGGCTCACTGCTGGATCCCTCCTTATACAAATACAAAAACAACCTTGTTCTGAAGAACCTGAACAAAGACCACTCTGGAGAGTACTTCTGCAAGGCCAGCAGTGCCGGGGGGTCGGCCAAGTCCCAACCTGCCAAACTTGCTGTCATAGGTAAGAGAAGACACACGTGATGCTCTCCAAGTGGCTGGGTGCAGGAACCAGAAATCGTGATCCATGTGGGAAAGAGAAGTCACAGGGAAAATATTTGGGGTTTATTTCATGCATCCGTTAGCGGCTGAGCTTGCGTGAGCTGGTTATGAAGCAGACGCTCTCTACAAACTGGAGCTCTGGATTGCAGGTGACCTGCCAAGCTCAGTCTGCTGCTTTCAGCAGATTTCTCACTGCACTTGCTGCCAGACATGAATATTTCTCTTTGTTTAGGGTTTTTTTTTTTAAAACCTTGGGTCACATTTTAGTCTGTCCATAGTCAAAAAAACAGGCAGCTGCAGAACATCTAGCTGCAGGTGGGTCGGATGGCAGTGGTGGGCATTGGGTCCCCAAAGCCAACACTGAGCACCTGCTTCACCAAAGCAGAGCCCAGAAGAGTTCAGCTAACCCAAATCCACAAAACATCTCTTTTATGGGTACAAAAGCCTCACTGTTATTAGAAGTTTAGCTCTGGGGGTTTCAGGACACGTAGTGATGACCGCAGAATTATTTCATGCTGCTCATTAAGAAATTTGATTCAATAGGAAGAGAAGAGGCAGCCTGCAACTCCCAACCCCAAAGCCACCTCATCCGACTTCCACATGACTGCTTCCAAAAAGCAACTGACTCTTTCTACTACGACGTGGGCAAGTGCCCAGCGAAGACCTGTGCTGGGAAGCTGGATAAGGGACTCCGATGTAAGGACAACATTGCCTACTGCTGTGGGGTGTCCAAGATGGAAACCAGAGACATCTCCTGCAACGGGTACACACTCCCCACTAAAGTTGTCGTAGAATGTGGCTGCAAAAAGTGCACTGAGACCAAAATAACGGTTCGAGGCAGAGCCACAGCAGCAGATAATGGTGAGCCACTGAGGTTTGGCCACATCTACATGGGGAACAAGAGAGTGAGTATGACTGGCTACAAGGGAACCTTCTCCATCCAGGTCCCGGCAGACACAGAGAGGCTGGTTCTAACTTTTGTCGATCGGTTGCAGAAGTTTGTGAACACAACTAAAGTTCTGCCCTTCAAGGAAAATGGAGGTGCTGTGTTTCACGAGATCAAGCTACTAAGAAAGAAAGCCCCTGTTACGCTGGAATCCACCGAAACCAATGTGATTTCCTTGGGAGAAATGGAAGAAGATGACCCAATTGCCGAATTAGAAATCCCTCCTGATGCATTTTATAGGAAAAATGGAGAAGCCTACAGAGGCAAAGTGAAAGCCAGTGTGACATTTCTGGACCCAAGAAACATCTCAACAGCTCCTGTGACACCAAGTGACCTGAACTTTGTAGATGAGGAAGGAGACGTCTTCCCGCTCCGTACATACGGCATGTTTTCCGTGGACTTCACTGATGAACAGGGCACTGAGTCTCTTAATGTGGAGGAGGTGAAAGTTCATTTGGATGCTGCTCAGGTCAAGATGCCAGAGCACTTGCAGGAGATGAAGCTTTGGTCGCTGAACCCAGAGACAGGATTATGGGAGGAAGAAGGGGACTTCAACCTTGAGAAAAGCAGACGACACAAAAGGGAGGAGAGAACTTTTTTGGTTGGGAACATGGAGATCAAAGAAAGGCGACTTTTTAACCTGGATGTCCCAGAGAGCAGGCGGTGCTATGTCAAAGTCCGGGCGTACAGAAGCGAGAGATTCCTGCAGAGCGAGCAGATCCAAGGGGTTGTGATTTCTGTCATAAACACGGAGCCAGAACCAGGGTTCTCCTCCAACCCCAGAGCATGGGGCCGTTTCGATAGCGTGGTCACTGGTCCCAATGGCGCCTGTGTGCCCGCCTTCTGCGATGAGCAAAACCCCAATGCCTATGCAGCTTATATCTTGGCCAGCTTAGGGGGTGAAGAGCTCGAAGCTGTGCCCTCTGCTCCAAAACTCAACCCTAACGCTATTGGAGTCTCACAGCCTTACCTCAACAAGCTTAACTACAAGAGAACAGACCACGATGACTCCAGCACTAAGAAAACAGCATTCAGCATTAACATGGCCAAGCCAAGCCCTAATTCCCCAGATGAGAACAATGGCCCTATTTATGCCTATGAAAACCTAAGAGAATGTGAGGAAGCTCCACACAGTGCTGCTCACTTCAGGTTTTATAGGATAGAGGGAGATCGGTACGACTACAACACCGTTCCCTTCAGTGAAGACGACCTCATGAGCTGGACTGATGACTACCTGGCATGGTGGCCCAAGCCCATGGAATTTAGAGCCTGCTACATTAAAGTAAAAATAAACGGACCCCAAGAGGTCAACGTGAGGTCTCGTAACATGGGTGGGACGCACCCGCGTACCATCGGCAAGCTCTACGGCATCAGGGATGTCCGCAGTATTCGTGACCCCGAGCGGCGCGATGTGTCTGCAGCCTGCCTGGAGTTCAAGTGCAGTGGCATGCTCTTTGACCAAGACCGCGTGGACCGCACGCTCGTGAAGGTGGTGCCACAAGGCAGCTGCCGCCGAGTGAGCGTCAACAGCATGCTCCATGAGTACCTGGTGAACCACCTCCCCATGGCTACCAACAATGACTCCAGCGAGTACACAATGCTGGCTCCTCTTGACCCACTTGGACACAATTACGGCATCTACACCGTCACCGACCAAGATCCGAGGATCGCCAAGGAAATTGCCCTGGGCAGGTGTTTTGATGGCACATCCGATGGCACCTCCAGAACCATGAAGAGCGACATTGGCGTTGGGTTGACTTTCACCTGTTCAGAGAAGAGCGCAGCGGAGCAAAGCATCTTCCAGTCTCAGAGGAACTCGGGTCAGCAGATCCTGGTTCTGCCAGGGCAGAGCCCTGCCTATCAAAGGCAGCCAGTGAGCCGCCGAGTGCCCCAGGGCAGGATCCCGCAGAGAGCTCAACGTTCTCCTGCATATTAGAGCTTCATAGGAGCCTTGGTAAAGTCGCTCACACTTGATTAAATATAACTTCAAAGTAACATCTACCTGCTAGTAACCTAATTGAAAGCTGGTAGGTGTCATTATTTTTGAGACACAACTAAGGTGCACTTTTCCCTTCCCTCCGCCCCCCCTAGGAAGGGAAGACATAGGGTAAAAATTGAGGGCCAGTAGCAGTAGTGGGTTCGTGTCTTATTAAATGCATCCATAAACATCTTCTTTCTGCCTGACATTAAACAGCTTCACATGATAGCCTAAAGGGAAGACTAAACACATAATTCAGTTAAGTCTTGTACATAAAACCTTCTTCTGTTCTGCATCTGCAGACTTTGCCAGCCCAAGTACCTGTAGAGTAGTTGGTAACATGAAAAGGAATAAACTGATTTCCCTCATACTGAATTCAACTGCAAGGGTTTGTACTTGAAATGTAAGTATTTTATTTATTTCTAGCTCATTTTAGAATGACTGTATTCAAGCTAAAACTACCGGCAGCTGCATTTCTAAAAAACTCACATGCTCGACAGCACGGAGAAGCCATGGGGATTTGTAGGCTCCACATGGATCTAGCGACAGTTGTCTCCCGCTTCTTGCATTATTTGACAAGAAAATCCATGCTCTGATAGGGGTAGGTTAATAAAGAGTCATTTTGTAACTCAGACAGTGCCGTGTTGCTTTTGTGTTTGACATGCCCAAGTAAATCATGTGTAGAGCTCACCAAATAACCTGCAAAATTTCACCTGTCACAGGTCACAGCTTTATCAGTGTGAGCCTGATCCCAGGAATGAGTGTGGGGTTTGGGGGTAGATGGTACTTCCCCAGGTCCAGGGCTTGGCCACAGAGAATCCATCCCCACCTGAGATGTGGAGAGGCAGAACAACGCTGGGAAAAGCAGAGCAGCAGGGCAGGGCATGGGATAAACTGAGGAGAGAGCAGGCTCCCAAAGCGGGACAAGATGGGGGGAAAGGAGGGCTGGGAACCCCTGCCTTAAGGATGGTGGGAAACCAGGCAATGTAGATCAAGGCTGGGAGGTGCAGGGACAGGGAGGAGACAGGGTCTCCCCCCATTCAGCAGCAGCGAGCAGGACGCTGCTGGGCAAGAAGCTGCTCTTAGCTGAAGGTCACAGAGGGATCAGACAGTGATCTGCCTCCAAATGAACTATTAAGTTGCCTTATCAAACCCCTACTACTTCCAGCATGGAACTGAGGACCTCTCCAGCACAGAAGACATCCCATGTTTCTATCTAAACACACCACTGGCAATAAACTTTTGTGGTGCAACACCATAATTTCCAGCTAGAGATCACAAAAAGGCAGACATGCTACTGGATGAAAACTGGAATTCAAACATATGCTCCAGTATGGATTTCCCTCTCCCACTAGATCCCCTCCTACAGGTATGAAGCCAGTTCTAGGTCTATTTTGTCTCACCTACAGCCCATTAGGGGCATGAGGAATCTTTCAACAGCCTTCAGCAAGCTTCAGAACAGGTTCCCACGTCTGACAGAGGGCACCCCAGGCATTAAATGCAGAGCTGTGCAGGACCGAGCACTTATACACCCTAAATTATGCTTAAAAAGGTAGAAAAAAACTTTTAATAACCCATGTTTTTATGCAAATTGACAGTTATCAAAGATGGGCAGGAAAAGAAGAGCTGTGGAATACTCTGGCACGTCCTCTTCATACCAAAGAATTTATACTCTGTGTTTTCTTTTGTGTCTAGTCTGCTGCAAGGGCTTGGCGTGAGCTGGGGCCAAGGCAGCCAGTGGGGAACATTAGCTTGGACCTTCCCACAGAGCTCCTGGCTTGCGCCGCAAACTCGCAGAGAAACGTCTCTTCCCTCTGCTCCCCTCCTCCTCTGCAGACAGACAGCCAAACCCCAAACTTAGCTTCATCACTCTGAGGGTGAAATAACACAAATGACTTCTACAGACCAGCCCAGGAGATAGACGGATGAAAGCAGGCTTGGGATCTTGTCCCTGTGCTGCATGTCAGCTTGTCAGAGCCAAAAACCACAGAGTACAGGGCTCTTCCTTTTGCAGAGAAATATTTGTTTAGCAGGAATGAAATGGTCACAGCCCTACAGCCTGGAACAGCAAGCTCTCCAAGTTTCCCCAAGCTGTCCCCCACTGCAGCTTAACTACAACTTGGAGAAACAAACTAATCTCTGCGCTCACCAAGTCGCTAATCTCTCGGAGGAGGCTGCTGGCAGAGCACACTGGATACAGCCAGGTTTCAAACACGGCTGCTTAAGCACTATGAACAGAAAACAACCTTGGCCCAACAACCACCACTCAGTGCTGACACTTCAGCATTACTGATGAGCCACCACGCCAAACACATTAAGAAAGTTCAAGCAGGAGAAAAGCTAACAGCGGGTCCTGGCATCCACCACGCACACAAGTTTTATGCTACAGTCAGTTCTGACTTCTCCAGCTTGTGTTTATGGTCAGTGCACAGCAATATCCTTTCTGCAACCTGAGACCTAGCCCACACTCACGTATCAAAGGAGAGCATCAGCTGGAGGAATGCAGGAAGGTTATGACTCTGCTCCTCCCTTGGCCTTAGCCTTTGGACCACCAACCTCGAGAATCAGGCTGAAGCAGACCAGGCTCCTGAAGGTTGGCAGGTTTGCAGCTAATGGCAAAGCATCTTCCATTATAAGGTCACTTACTCTCCAACACTCAGATTAATCTGGTGACCTATCCCTCCTCCTGTTTTGAAGAAAGGGAAAATATTGCTTCCCAGAAGCTACCAGGCTGCCGACAGCTAGGATAAACAAAAGGAGAGATATTCTTGTCTAGTCTCAACCTTCAAATTATTCAAGGATTTTGCAATCAACTTTTTCAAGACTTAAGTAATCCTGTGATTAGTCACTCACACTTTCTGTTTATTTGTAATTTATTCAGCAGAATGAATAAAAAGGTTTGTTAGGAAGCAGGGGGAGCAGCAAGGTTTCAGATCGTGAAACAGATGCATGTAACTGCGAGGCACCAGCATCCTAGGAAATATCACTCCCTCTAACATTTATTTGAAATCCAAGATGAAATCATCCCCAGTCAACACCAGAGCCCTTCTGGTGCCCAAACATTTTGCAGTTCTACCAGTAACTTGGCTTCAGTGATCCCAAACTGAGCCGTAGCGGATGCTGGGTCTATGAATACCTCTGCTACTTTCCCTCTCTTGTTGGAGAGGAGGACAGCTGTTTTATTTTGCTAGTAATGCTTTCCAATTGCCAGGGTGGCTGTACTTGACCTCAGCAGTGGTACTGGGGATTGGATCATCATGCTTACGTTCCAGAGTCAACCCTGACATGCTGTTCCACACCTCATCAGTGAATGCCCCACTTTTGTTTTGTCTGTTCTGCAAAAATAATCAGATTTTCATTACCCACCGAGTTAATTCCCTGCAGAGCTAGGTGAAAGCAAAGTTTCCAAGGAAACATTTTGGCTAAGAGCTGCCTGGGGAACACCAATTCCCTTTAAAGGTTCTCTACTGTGTCAAAAACAGCATGCCATAAAAAAAAGAGATTAATTTTCCCTCTTGTCTTCAATAAAACAACCAGGGTAAAGTTGTGCCTATTCAGAGCCAGGACATTGACCATTAAGCAGGCGAGAACTGTCTGCTCTTTTATAACCTCTTGCATAGAAAGCAAGTCTGAGAAGCTTTAAAGCAAACACCACACAGATCAAAAGATTAAGTTACAAGGATAGGTATCCCAGCTACAATATGGTTTAGACATTATTTGGTATTAAACAACTAACTGAAGACATTCTGTACCAAATCTTCACCACCTTCTGCCCAGCTGACCTTGGTTTTCCCCTAGAAGAGATGCAGCGAGCACCATCTACAGGGTTTTGAGCACATGCCACCTCCAGCTCCCTCAAAGATGCAGGGAAACTCTTTGCTGTTCCTTTACTCTTTAGTTAGGACTGAAATCACCACCTGCCAACAATGACCAAAGGCAGCAGACATCACACAAGGAGCAATCTAAAACCACGAGCAAGAGAGGTACAAATTGCCAGACGGGTTCTCTCTGACACCAACATCTAACACAGACACTGCTGGCCAGGAGCTGACGTTCCGACTCGCAGCTTAATGCCATCCAGCACCAACATCGCTCTGCCCCGTGTCAGTTCAGAGATGCAAAGGATAGAGACAGAGTTCTTCTCTGCTACCAAGTTTATTCCAAAAAGCAAGAGTCACATCTCACCTGTCGTTTTGCTCAGGTCATAACGAGCCACAATTCCTTCTCCAGTGCCTGAGGACTTGCTGCATCAGGAAAGTTGGGTTCACCCATGCTGACAGATAACTAAACTTCACTTCCCACAAGCCCAAAATTCTTTATCATTTGTGCTTAAAATTATATATAATTTGTGGTTATGGGGTTTTGGATGAGGGGGGTTTTTTTGTATATTCATTTCTCTGCTAATTCAGCCTCTGATACAGCCCATGTCTGGGGCCAGACTCCTACCATACAGCTGACGAGTGCCAAAAAACCTGTCTATGGAGAAGCTTTAGGAAAAATGTTCTTAATCCTCAGTGAACACTGAACATTTGAATTCCAATTATGTCTATGAATGTTCTTTAAAAATTCCCAGATTCCCAAAAGGTGGGAAAACACAAGGAAAGCAGCCAAACTGAGACCAGTGACCCTGTAAAAGCTTCAAACCCACCCACCACCTCCATAAAAACCCCACCTACCCACCCACCCCTTCGATCGGCATAAGGTGATAACTAACCTTTCATAAACTGAACAGATTAAATGCAAAATGACTTCACAACCTTGGCAAGTAGTAGGTGGGAGCAAAGCACAAAAATACATCATTTGCCTGGCAAGAAACTTGTTGGTTTTACAGCTTCTGCAGCACAAATTGCACCCTTGGGTCTGCGGTCAGAGACAAGAGTTCTCCACAGGAGCCCGACTTCCACCTTACTGTTGGTTCCAGTTTTTGAGGCTGATTCACAGGGTTGGATTCCTTTGTGGATCATGTGTTCTGAAAAACCTGTCAGAGGCAGATTAATTGTTAGACCAATGGCAATGAAAGAAAAATACGGTGGCAGCGTCTGCTTTAACAGATGCTTCTTCAGAAACATTTTAATCCACGTTATATAACACCTTTTTCTAGATTATTTTTTTTTCCTTTCTTCCATCCAGTGAGTCACACTGAAGCACGTCAAGCTCCTGTCACCTTGGTATGTCTCATGAATTCAACACCTGACTTGAGCTTTAAGTTCCAGACATGAGTGCTTGAAGAGACACAAATGCATCGAGAAGTCTGAAGAGCCAAAAGGATGCGTGGAAGAGGATGAGCATGAGCAAAACAGAACCATTGGAGCACCAACCCCACACAACTCCCACAATTTTTTTTTTTTTTTCCTTGTGAGGCTTCCAGAACATCAGTGATAATTTTGTAAATACGAAGCTAAGAGAACAGTGCCTCCCCATGTCTGAGCAGCTCCAGTGGCTCCACTTTTCAGTTGTATTCAGAAAAATCCCACTACAGTTCAGAATAAATTGAGCAAACAACACTGGAGCAGCTGCCAGTTCCCAAGATGTGGCTGCTCTTTGCGTTGCTGTTATCCTCACAGTGCCACATTACTTCTAAGACAAGAAAGTAAAAGAGTCATCAGTTTTGGGGTTCTTCACCTGAAATGCTCCTTCCTATACACACCATTAACCAAAGGCAGGTTGAGGAAAAGCTTGGATTAGATTAACAACTCCTCATCAGGTAAAAACCTCTTTCAGCAGAGAAAAAGGATGACAGTAGGACATAAATTTTCTGGATGGATGGTGCACAAATAGTAAGCGGGGTATATTCTGAGGTACAAAAACAAAAGGGAGAAGGAAGAGATAGGAATCGATGTGATTAAACAGGAAAGGTAAGGGATTGATCAGAAAAGCTAGAGAAGAAAAATATCTACTGAAAAAGGTGAATGACGAGTTTATAGATTAGAAACAGTTTATCAGCTAGAAACATAATCAATAAGATTAAAATAAGTCACTTGTACTTAAAAAAAGCAAATATGGAAAGTAATTTTTTCCTCATTTAAAAGGAAACAAAATGATGTGCTCACATCACATGCAGGTAATTAAGGGCAATCAGCTGGCATTCATGGATGGCATTACATAGTACCTACTACTTACAGCATTTTCAAAGTCAACAGGTCCAAATAAACATGAAGGTCCTAAAAACAACTGGATGAGAACTCAGTAGAATAAAAACAGGAATATTCCATTTATTCTCTTTCAAAATCTGAGTCTTATTGCAACTGAATTCCAACATAGTGGAAGTGCCAGTAGATTAAGACTCTGCGAGAATATGCAGGAAGACACATAATTAAGCAGTTGGAAAGAATGTTGGATTGAGAAGTGGGGAAAAAAAAGACAGACAAATTTAATTTAACTTCCCATGAATCAAGAATGAGTGTAACTTTTCATGTGACAAGATTTCCCTCCCTCCTTCGAGTCAATTGCAAATAAGGATTAAGAATAGGAACAATTTAAATGCAGATACAGCTGAAGTCTGATGTGGATTCAACTTGTAGCACTACAGGATATTATAATTAAAGGGGGTCAACAATCTGTAGTACTGATAAAGCACAAGAGCCAGTTTTTTATCCAATAAATTGAAGTATGTGGTAGTGCAACATGGAGGAATTCTGCAAGATCAACACAAAGCTGGAAATTATTCAGTATATTCGTTGAGCACCACAATGCTGTTTGTGAAGGAACATTATTGGTGGTAAAATATATAAGCAACCAAGAACAGAAAACAAAAAAAGGAAAGATTGATCACACAGAACATCAGAAAACCCCACCTAGCAAACCCCGACACAGGCACACAACCAACTGCACACAGCTCCAGGGACGGTATTATAGGAAGATGCTGCATCAAATTCAGGAAGTAAGGGATGGTTTTGTGGTAAGAGTAGTAAGAAAACCATCACAGCCAGAAAAAGATTCTCTAGATGCTCCCAGCTAAGGCTTAAGTTATTCACCTCAGCGTGGGCATACAAAGGTAGCTTGAGGATCCACAAGAAAAATCAAACTAAGCAATCTAAGAGTCTCGGTGAGCATTGAGGTATCCTAGACAAATCCCACCATTAATTCCACTAGAAAATATTTCATGGATAAGTACTGCAAAGCTGTAAGAAAAACACCATGTGGATATGCTTTTGCTAGACATCCTATAAATAATGAGAAGGTATCTGACATAAATTATTTGGAAATGAAACAGCCTTCTGTCCTTAGAATCTCATTTCTGTGAAACCATATATGAATTAGTGAAGCACTTTAACATTTTCACATTAAAGTAACTGTGCACAGCTTGTACTTGGAGAATTATACCAGAAGTCCTCAAAAAAATAAACTGAAAACGTTGTATAAAAATAAATTTATTATCCAGCAGTGAAAACAGGAATTTATTCACTATTTGATTGCTGATTCACAAAGATTCTCTTTCTCGATGGAGAAAGATAAATTAACAGCATCAGGAATCCACGATGAAAACATGCAGGTGACAGCAAGATCAAACACTCAGGGAGGAAAGCCCTGAACTAAACTGAATGCTGTAGGTGGGCACTGAAATATTTTATATTACTATGAACTTACAGACATCATCTTCCACATTTTAGAATGCATCTATTGTTTTGCATCCTGCGCCAATGTCCCATTCTCTTTCAGAGTCTTTTTTGTCGTGCTAAGGTTGAGTGTTTGAAATCTGCACTCCTGATGAACTGCTCTGGAGTTCTGCTGGAACAAGGAGTGCATATATCCATTGTAGAAGTCAACTGCTGTGAGCTTCTTCTTTAATACGACTGCTTTGATTCCAACCCAGCCTTGCTAAAAAAAAATAAAACAAGAAAATGGCAATAAGCTTCTCCCATGTTTTAAAAGTCATGATCTTTAGGTGTCACCAGGCTGGCTTACAGAACACATTTTATTTAACATCATCATGTTTACAAGTCAAATTCTCAGTTGCAAGTGAAAAGCCCATCCATGGAAATTAAAAGTTCTTCAAAGTATCAAATAAAAAGATTGATGATAATCTAAATTAGCTCAGTGAGTAACGATGGATAATTAGGACACAAGTTATGTAACACGCAAATCCTAAAACCTCATTTTTAGGGCAGTGAACAGAATGGGAAAAACTCACCTTGCAACGAGCTAGCAGTGTTTGGGACACTTTGTGGTATATCAGTGAACCAGGAACAGCTCCGTGGTCGTTCAATATTTGACCTAAAAGCAAGGCAAGACTGTCTCGCGTTTTGATGCCAACAAGTAGAAAAAAGTTTGAAACACTTTTGTCTCTCTGAAGCATAAAAACCATCTTGAGTCACTATTTTGCTAAAAAAATAAAAAAAAGGTTTTCTGTATTCTATGTTTCATTATACCCAAATCAGCAGGACAGAATCATAACAGTGGCTCTCTGGCACTGCCCCCTATCTCCTCCACAAAGCAGGAATGCCCTTAAAACCCATCTTATGCTCCTCTTTGGGCACAAAAACTCTGAGTATATACGAGAACGACTTAGTTCTACTGGAGTTTCAGAAGTACTTCAAGCTACTGCTTGGTACAACTGGTTACTATCTTCAGGTCAGTGTTTGAAGAGACAGGAAAATATAACTTAACAGATTAAAAGTAAATACCAGCAAAACCAGGGATACTATCCGCTTCCACAAAATCCAGCAGTTTAACAGCAGTGCCCTTCCAGAGTGTCTGCAAAGGAAACTGGAAACAGAAGTAGGTGACACATTGAGAATATTTTCACAATTTTACTAGGTTTCAGTGGCTAAAATAACCAAGCTGGAGTTTTAGGCATTAGTTAGAATCTCTACAGCAGACTCAGATATGCTACAGGACAGAAAAGGGTTTTAAAATATCCACTGTCTTACCATGCTTCCTATTGCACGATGCAGCTGAATTATTTGTGCAGCCGTTTGCTCTTCCCATTTTATACAGCTCTTTGCTATGGATATTTTAGGAGCTAAAGGGAAAAGAAAGAAATTAGAAGGCCTCACGTTTTGTTCTGTATCTTTTTGCAAACAAATCACTGTGTTTTAGATTTTAATTTTATCCTGTTTTAAACCCGATTTTACCCTGACCAATGACAAGTTTACCATCTAGCCATAGGTACCTTAGACAACAACTGGAGAAGAGACTTTGTAAAATCCTCAGTTGGGGTTATTTATACTTTATTTTCAGTTGGCCTCTTATTCAGCCACTGCACTGCAAAATTGTAACAACTTACTTAGAAGCACAGCTGTAACACTTTCATCTGCGTTACAACCTTGAAAAACAATAAACTCACTCAAATTTGTGATATCACTCGTGATTTTGATACTGTATGGGCAGCTGGAACAAGAAAACACTGATGAATTAAGTCTGAAGAAGAATTCTGAAGCATTTTTCCCCTCTGTATGACTTTTTTAAGCCAGAAGGCAGTGAAAAGACCATACTGAGAAAGGCATCTAAAAAATTATAACCCAGCATAGTATGAAGGAACTTAAGTTCTCCAGCTGATAAAAGGAAAAAAAATGAACAAGTTGCATTGAAGATGATGTGTACCTACCAAATGTGACTCCTTCTTTTGGCTGCTCTTTTTTATTTTTTAAACTTTCAGGCAAGTTTCTCAAAACTGATATCAGCTGCAAAATTAAATTTTGTAGAGAATTAGCACAGCTAAGTAGTGTATATTTATTAAGAGCGACAGTAGATCCAAGACATACAAATACAGTACTTAATTCTTCATCAGTGAAACTTCCTTGGGAGCTTCTAGAAAATAGGGTCAGTGTGTTCAGAAGACTTTTATCATACACAAACAGCACTGAATCACGATTTAAAAAAAAACCCCAAACAAGTAATCTTTTATAGAGGGTTTCCTCTCTGTTATTAATCCTAGAACAGGATGAAAGTCGATTATTAAGACCAAAAAAATGAGACATTCACTTCAATGAAAGAAGCAACCTCTCTGTTTCCACACAAAGCACTTCAGGGAAGAGAAGCAGAATGGCAACACACAGAACCAGCACTCCCAGCTCATCACACACCACTCAGCTCTCCTCTCAGCAAGGCAGAGTGCTCACAGACACCGTTTCAGACCACTCCTCTCTTAACAATTGCAGCCAACTCAGAAGATTAAGAAGAATTCTGTTTACACGTGTTAAAAGCAAGACACTACTCAAGAGTGACACCAGCTTGTGTGGCCTTACCATGTCTGCACCCAGCTTTGATAACGTCACCTCCAGCTCCTTCGCAGTACAACGGGGAGGAACAGCAAACTCCTCTTGCTTAATAATTGGACCTACATCAAACCTGAGGCAGAAAACACACAAGCAAACTGGAGGAGAAGCTATAACTCAACTAGCAGTTCAGAAGTCTACATTCAATACATTAACTCAGTTACTAATTATCCTATTGTTCCTCAAAAGCTTTATTTTTCACACATTATCAAATCATGTCTGTTTCACAACACAGGGAAAAGAATATCAGCTCCATCCTGGCCAGCAAGATTCACCTCAGCAAGCTGAGACTGATGTGAATTTACAGCCCAGAAGTGCAAGATCTCAGAAGAAACAGCCTGAAGTATTCAGAAGAAATTTGTTTTGCACTTTTGCTGAGATCTATTCAGACAAGCATCTAATGATAACGTGTTTTCAGAAGCCTTGTAAGCCAGACTTTGTGCTGAAACTGAAGTTCCTAAAGGTGTTGAGATGAAAGTTTCTAAGTGTTTCAAACTTTAATATTAAAGTTTGATAGCAAACCCCCACATTTCAATAGCAAACACAAAAAAAATCAATTACATAAATTACTTCAATGATGATTTAAGTGGTAGTGATTTCAAGTCACGAGAGGCAACAGAAGCAGCAGGTTGTTTTGAGAAGCACATCTAACCCACCTTTTCGGTCTTATTTCCATAATTGTCACCCCAGTCACTTTATCCCCATGAAGTACTGTGTGGATTATTGGTGCAGGACCCCGCCACCGTGGGAGACAGCTGGGATGGACATTCAGCATGCCACTGAGTTGGAATATTTTGAAGTTAGAATAGGAACAGTACCTGAAGCACAAGTAAATCGGTGAAACTGCTTTTAACTTAAATTATCCACTCAGTAACTGAAGTGTTACTGGTTTAAATATGCACTTAAAAGAAAATTCATACTATATAACCTTCAGTTTCTCATAGAATCATTATGGTTGGAAGGGACCTCCAGGGGCATCAAGTCCAACCTTTATCCTATCATATTCCTGACCATTGGACCATCAGACCATGGCCTCAAGTGCCTCATCAACCCGTTTTTGGACCCCCCCAGAGATGGCGACTCCACCACCTCCCTGGGCAGCCCATTCCAGTGCCCAACCACCCTCTCAGGAAAGAACTTCTTCCTAATATCCAACCTAAACTTCCTCTTCTTCCATAGAAACAGAGGGGAGAAGAATAAAAGTAAACACATTATGCTGAGCATTTGTATAGATTTACATCAATGTGTTGAAGACCAACAGCAAACCTCACGATGACAGAAGTACAGCTCAGGCCAAGCAGATGAAACCAGGAGAGAAGCTGACCTCACCTCTATGAGCCACAGGCACTGACTCAAAAGCAGGATCTAGCTTTGCTAATGAAGCAGTGACAGGTATCCCAGCAACTCACTCACTATGGGAATTGCAGAATAAGGTCCTCTCTTAGGAGACGTCCAAAGGATGCCACCACACCCACATCAAACTGTCCCACAGGCCCCGTGTGGGGCCACTCATGAACAGGCAGCTGGAGCTCCTGGGCACAGCTTTTCACAGGCAGGGCCGTGGGCAGGCGGGAGGGCAGGGTCACCACCTCCAGCCTGGACACGAGCGAGTCCTCGCTGGGCTCCCTGGGGTGGACAAGGCCTCGTGAAGGCAGAGGTGAAGGCCAGGTCACTCCCACCCCTTGCTGTGCCCTTTCACAGCACCTGCCCCTCCAACTCCTATCCCCTACTTGGTGTTCAGCTTCCCAACTCTGCCACCCCCAGCCCCCTCACCATCCCTGGCTCCCCCCGTTCAATCCCACACCCTCTCACCCAGCCCCACAGTCCCTGCCCTCCCTCCAAGTCCCGACCACCCCATGGTCCCTCTCCACCCACCCACTCATGGCCCCTGTCCCACCCT
>VZRW01007566.1:1029432-1068855 GCA_013398125.1 Aegotheles bennettii | reverse complement strand
GTCCTGTATCTTCCCTTTATCCATAGTCCTGTATCCTGCCTTTCTCCCTTGGCAGGCACAATAAATTTTAAGCAAGCAGTATGCATTGTTTAGCTAGCAGCTCTTAATAGATCATTCTTTAACCCATTCCTTAACTTCTAATTCCCTTACATCAGTGGGTTTCCCACAAATCAAGTGCATCTAATGCAGACACCATCATATTTATACACAAAAGTACCAGTAGAACACACACCCAGTTAACAACAATTGGTTGGTATCTACGTAAGGTCTTACAGGGTGTTTCACAAAGATGGACCCAATTTTAAAGCATCTTGTCAGTTGAAATTGGATCCACCTTTGTGAAACGCCCTGTGATATTGGCCGTGTCATTCTGATCACTGCACATGCTCCATGGGGGTCTTTGGTGGTTTACCCCAAAGTTACTTGCCAAGGTTCAAACGTTGGCCAGGTTCTCCACTGGTTACACAGCTTTCTTGGTCACAACATCAGTTTCTTCAGCCTGCATCCACAAGACTTTATTAAACAACACACAGTTCCTAAATACCTGCAAAGATGGCATTGACTTCTTTGGTTCATTAATTAAAATTTTAATAATGTAAGGGTATTCACCAAGTAGGTTAGTAGAATCCCAGAATCACAGACTGACTTTGGTGGTTTACCCCATAAAGCTCACCCAGTGCCACCCCCTGCCATGGGCAGGGACACCTCCCACCACACCAGGGGGCTCCAAGACCCATCCAACCTGGCCTTCAACACTGCCAGGGAGGGGCAGCCACAGCTTCTCTGGGCACCCTGGGCCCGGCTCTCACCACCCTCACACCAAACAATTTCTCCCTCATATCCCATCTCCATCTCCCCTCTGGCACTTGGAACCCGTTCCCCCTCGTCCCATCACTCCCTGCCCTTGGCACCAGTCCCTCTCCAGCTTTCCTGGAGCCCCTTCAGGCACTGGAAGGTGCTCTGAGGTCTCTCTGGAGCCTCCTCTTCTCCAGGATGAACAACCCCTCCACATTGTCTCCACAGTAGAGGTGCTCCAGCCCCCTGATCATCTTTGTGGCCCTTCTCTGGACACACTCGAAGAGCTCTATGTCCTTCTGAACACGGTCATCTTGACCAAAAATAGGATTTGCAGTCTTGGTACGGGGCTGCCACGAGGCCTCTGAGCTGAGCCTCAGGGACTATCCCACGGGCAGTGCTCCTAGGGAAAGATAAGTGGTCCCTGGAGAGCACAGCCAGCCCTCTGCCTCGGCCCCAATCTTGACTGTTCACCCCAATCTGGGCCTCCAGCCTTGGCTTCTGTCACTCCACAGTGTCAGTGCCTCCTGAGTGAGCATCACCCGTGGAGGTGGACCCATAACCCCGGCCCTCATGACCATAAATTGGCCGCTCTGCCTCCATGTGAAGATAAATGTCAGGGCAGAAAGGGCTGTTGACACCACAGCCACTGCTTTCCTGCTGGCTCTGATGAGCCTTGAAATTAGCTTGAAAATTAGCTTGAAAAGCTAATTCATTAGTTAAATTAGCTTGAAAATTAGCAGGTGAAATTAGCTTGAAATTAGCTTGAAAAGCTAATTCCTGTGTCTGTGTACATCTTTGTTTTAATGGTGATTATAATTTAAAGAATGTTTTCTTGTCAACTACGGGGTCAGAATAACCACTTAAAGAGCTGTCTTCTCCCATAACATAAGAATTAAAATATTTTATCACTCTGCTAAGAACATTCTTTGCCCCCATGGGAAGACAGTTTATTTGTATAGCTTTTCATTTAATGCAAATTACATACACAAATTCCCTGCACGTCTGATTCACAGTGTATTCTACCATGCCTGGCAGTAGGAATTTCTAAAACATGGAATGTGAGAACCTAGAAACATTTCCTATATGCCAGTGAAAACATGTAAATGACTTGGAAATTGGATGACAATTTATGTCAAAGGGATCCAAGAATGAATGAATGAATGAATGAAGTGAAATTCTGTGCCATGCTAAGTGGTGCTGTGTGTATTCATTCCCTTTTCCACATCTGTTTTGCCCATCGTTAGGGCTTTCTTCTCTCAGGCATGGAAGATGCCAGCATCTCCAGCAGTAGAAATGGGAAAACTAATGAGAAAATGCTGTTTTAGGTAAAAAAAAAAATATTACTTGGGCTGTCCTAACTGAGGTGCTTACATTCCTGTGTCCTGAGAAAAGGAGAATCTGGGGAGCCCCATGAAAATCCTCAGTGCAGTCGCACTCTGGACACTGTTCAATTCCAGCTGCCTCATCTCAGCGTTCATCGATAATACAGTAAAAAAATAATCAGTAACAAGGGTGAAAGAATGGCTTCTGCTTGAGAAAAAGCAAGTTTTGGTTTCAGCACTGTGTGCCGGGCTTCACCTGCTGCTCCTCGGGGGACTTAAACCCCAGAGGCAGAGTCTCAGTTCTGCCAGTAGTTTTGGCTCCTGGAAATACTGGAACTCCGCACTGAGTTTTTGCCAGGTTTAGGCATGAAGTAATTAATGTTTCATTTGCAGTGAGTTTATGAAGTGGACTTAAATTCACTCTGGTATATTTGCTCCCAAGTAATTCATCCTCAGCTCTGATATGACTGTACAGTTCCAACAGATTACGGCTATTATTTAGTATGATGCCTTGGACACAGTGGACAGGAATTTTAACTGAAGATTTATTTTGATGTAAATTTTTTCAGCAGATTGAAAGCAAAAATTTGATTGTTTAACAAAAAAAAAATAAAAATAATAAAAGCTGACAAATCTTGGTTTCCTTCAGCATTTGAACTCTGCTTTTGTACATGGAAAAAAAAAATGACACCCCAGAATGTTTAGTTATTCTGTAACCAGGCATTTCGGGTCAAAGACACAGAAGGGATCAAAAAAGATAAGCAAAATTAAAACGCCAAGGTCAGACAAGTTCTTCTGAAGAGTAGTGAAGACAGATCTGAGGAGGAAGCAGGACACAAATCAACGTCCTATCTCTACTTTGGTTCCCAGCCAAAGACACTGAAAGGGTCTCCAAGAAGTAAAAAGATATCTCCCTTTAAAGAGTGCCAGCGTTGTCAAGGGAAGTATGAAATAAAACACTCACAGCCTGAGTGAGAGATTGCTCCTGAGCATGTTCACAGTCCTCTGGAGGAGAGGGTTACTGGGCACTAGGGCCAACTCTGACCAGTTTTATTTCCATGTACATCATGCTGAGTCCTGAAGGCATCTCGGCCACCAACCTGCATCCTGACACTTTGCCTCCTCTGATCAGGTTTCTCCACCTGCTTTCAGAGGCTTCACTTGAGGGAAACGTGGGTTACACCATCACACTCAGCTTCCATATAGCAGTTGGGAAATTAATCTTTTTAATTAAAATATAGATAGATAAATCAATCCATCTAGGAGTCTGGGGTTAAAAGGCACCTTCTGGGGCTTTGCAGTCACCTTTCTCCACTTACAGCCACCTCTTCACCATGGTTAACATCTCCATCCCTCTACTCAGAGGTTGCACTACATGGGCCAGGCGTTTTCCGAGCTCCCACCAGATCCCTGCCAGGCTGACACTGGACTGTAGAACATCTGTGTTTGGGGAGTGTGTGTCTGCTGGGTGAACTTTCACAGGGGCAGCCAGAGGAAGCTCTGAGTTGGCTGTGAGGTGGAATTCAAAGGTTTAGTGGCACTGGAACACGACCTCAGTGCCAAAGACACTTTATTCCAAGCTGGAAAACGCTGAGAACAGGACAAACATATGGAGACTGTGCCTGTCTCCCATGAAGCTTATGCTAAGGAGTGCTAGCTGTGTGCTTCAAGCCCATCACTGAGATACCTGGTTTGTTTTGTGGTGTGCAGCTCCATCCATGAATCAGGCAGCTCAGGGAGGTGGAATCCTCTTTTCCCAGTGTGGCTGGCACAAGAAGATGACACATCAGCCTTGTGAGGCTGCAAAGCCCCTTAGCAGGCTGTCGACTTGGCCAACTGGTGCCAGTACCTGTGCAATAGGGACAGCAAAACCTCTGACTGGTACTTTGTGCATTGCCTGTAAAGTCAGGCGCTTTTGTGATGTGCTCTGAGAGCCTTAGAATGAGAATTCACTAAAAAAAAGGCTGATATCTGCTTTATCAGGACACACTTCCGCTGTGCAACGAGGACCGAGCCAAGCAGAGTGAACATTATCGTTTATTTTAACCCCAGGGTAACTGATTACTGAGCGTCATTCCACCCGGCTCTTTTAATACTGATTATGCCAAGAGCTTGAGCAAATAAGCTGGAAGTTCCTACGGTTCTCCTACGGGAAAAGGTCATTCACCTCACCCCATAAATGGACCCACTAAAGAGGTGTGTTTTTTTCAGGGGCTGGAGTGAGCCTCACCTGCTGAACTGGCCTTCACACATGACTCAGGAGCAGAATGAATCACACTCAGCTCGGAGCACTCCAAGAGTAGGAGGAAAGGCAGCCTCCTCGCCGTAGTAAGGTGCTGACGGGTACTCAGAGGAGAAGTCTTCAGATGGCCGGGCTTAAAGAAGAAATGTAGCTTCCTCTCTGCTGGGAACTGTGTGTTTCTGGTGAGTTAGCACAGATTAATGGGTATTCCTGGCACGCTAGCTGGTGGGTTAATTTATAGTTATCTGTAAAGAAAGGCTTATTTATTTATTTCAGTTAGAAAGCTCGGATCCTTGGAAATTTCAAGCAAAGAAAGTTGTTTAAGGAGAGACTGAATGATAAGGGAGAAGCAGGCTGGGATAACTCCTGCATATAAACATCTTGAAAAGCAGTCAAACGAAAATACTCGCTATAGCTCACATTGGCTCTTTAACTTTTGACTTTACAAAGGTTAAAAAATAGTACAGGTGATTGCCTTCTTGCTTTAGCATTTTAAATATTAAACGCTCGTGTTCTTTAACTGAACTTGGTCCTTAATGTGCCTTTATAAACTAACCCATCCATTTCTATCTCAGTGGTGAGCTGTTGTATATCCTGTGTGAATCCCAAAGACAGGGCATCCCACTTTTATTATATGTTTGGAATAACTGGCGCATTTTAACACCACCAGTTAGGATAAGGTAGCTACCAGAGAGAGTCTGAATGACAAGAGGAAACTATTTTACAAAGATTAGGACATTCTAAGTGGATTGCCCCATGTTGTGTAGTGAGTAGAGTGTCTAGAGGGACATTATCATCTTTGATGGTCTTTCTGGAAGACTTTTTCTCCATCTTTACTTATATCAGTGTAATAAGTATCTCAAGACTCCTTATTTGCAGAGCAAGGGCAACATGTGGCTTGGTGAGCAACCTTGAGTATTAGACCTGACAAAAACCAACATACAAAGCACATAGTGGTTTCACAGCTGTGCCCTGGCTGGGAGGAGTCCACGTGCAGCTGGGGACGTGCGTGTTCCCTCTTGCTGGGTTATGCCAATCTTTAGGACACCGATCCCTCAGCTCTGCCTTGTGTGTGTGGTGGGTCTCATATCTCCAAAGGCTTCCATCATGAGGAAGGGTTTTACCATCTCAGTGCTGGCATCGGTACGTAGATCAAAAAGCAGACACTTGCCATTTTTCTGCATTTTCTTGAGGTTTCATAGGATGCCACCAAAGTCCACAGGTACTGATTTTGAACAAGAGGATTTGGGACAGCGAGTGCCTCTTTGTTCCTGAAGTACGCACAGCTTTGGCAGCCTTTGATGTGAAAATCCTATTTGCAAAAAGCAAACAATTACAAAATTGTTCAGGTGTAAATAGAAACTCAAAGTAACACAGGTAAAATGTTTACCTAAAAGGTACTGACTTCTTTGTTCTTTCTGCTTTCTGCCATACAAGCATAACATTCACAATTCTCTCATTTGAGCTTCCCGTGTTGTACCCAAGCTGGGAAGCAACCTCAGAAGGGTCTTGGGTGTCTTCAAAGGGCTGGGAGAACAAAATCCACAGCTTAGAGTTGTCTGGAGCCTGGATCTAAGGGCTCATCCCCATCCGACAGCAGCCAGAGTGACTGCTGGGGGAGCAACAGGGAAGACATCACTGCATGAGATCAGCTGGAGGAGATGACTTTAGAGATCCAAACTCTTCAGAGCATGTCCAGCCAAATTGTGGGACTCACTGTTTCCTTACTGGGGAAACTGGTGGTGCAGGCAGTGTTCTGGATCCTGCTTGGGCTCTCTGCTGGGGTAGATACCTTGTCCTGAGAACACTTTGTTGTGTGGCTTTGATAAATGAAACTTCCAAGCTAGTCTGGTCAGTTTGATGTAGATGTAAAACATCTTTAAAATAATGGGGATTCCCCTTGAAAGCTTTTACCTGAATTTCCTGTTAGTGCATTATAAATATCCATTCTGCTACTGTGTTGGACCTGCCAAGTTCCAGCCTCCCACATCTGGGGGAGATTTGGCCATGCTGCAGACTTGATGAAGTACCGAAGGAGTTTTAGCAGCTTTCTAGCATCCCTCTGTGCATGGCAGCTTTAGTGGGGATGCCAGGAGGTGGCCCACAGGTTATGAAACACCTCAGGAGAAAATCAGCAACACGCACGTCAACTATTCCTGCTCGAGCAAATGATTAGACAGGAGCCTTGCGCAGCAAGATTTAACACATTGAAGTGGCACTTCTCATTAGGGTGTAGCAGGCTTGTAATTTGATTTCATTGGGACCAAGACTTTTATTTCCTCCTTTCTGAGGAGTGATCCATGTGAATAAGCTGAAGTGTACCCGGGAGGTAAGGTGGTTGGCATGCAGGGAGCAGCTTTAACCCCATTTTCTGAAACACAGGGTCAGGGTGGACCATGTATCTCAGAGTCCTGTCCTCAAAGAATTACTCACGGGTGGTTTTCTGGCAGCAGGGAGCCAGGCTGCGTGCCTGCTTGGCTATAAAAGGTGAACTTTGATTTGTGAAGGCATGAAAAAAGGGGGAAAATAGTAGCAATCATAAGGTCTCTAACCGATAGGACAAATGCTTCCCCGAGGAGTCAGCAGCGGCGATGTTGACACGCCTGGCAAAGGGCTGTGTGCTCATTTCAGTGCCAGGCCACACTACAAAGGTGGGTAAAAGTTTAGAGTATCAGTCATAAAAGTCTAAGTCTTCATGTAATAATTGATGGCCTGCAGGGCCAGCATGTCTGAGGGACCTTGTGGTGTCATTCACCTGCCACTGGGTGAGGGCTCGGGTGAGACAGGGCTGAGCAGTGGGCTGGGAGAGTCACCCAGCCATCTCCAACTCACAGCAGACAGATGGGGAAGCCCACTGCTCAGATCAGGTCCCCCAAAAGGGGGCTGAAGAACGGAGCTGGACAAGCAGCCGTAAAAGCTGGATTAATGCCACTGACAAATGAGGGACTAAAGGTCAGGGAGGAGCTTCCTTGAGGGATGGGAGATACCTTTGTCTCAACAGCAAGCCGGCTTTTCCTCCTTGTGGAGCTGAGCCCTCCACTTCCTCATCTCTGCTCCCCCATTCTGCCATCGGTGGATTGGTACCTGTCCACAAGGATTCCCTAAGGATTGTGTCAGTGGACCAGCAAGGTTAGGTGGGGAGGGCTTGCATCTGCATGGAGTCACCAAGGCAGGACATCCCACCCCAGGAAGCAGGCCCTGTGCCAGACCCACTCTGCTGTCACCTCAGTGGCTCCCAGGGTGTCTGCACCCTGTCCTGGCAGCTCAGACTCACGTTCACAGAAGAAAAGATGCTGCAGCTGTGGCACAACACCGGGGTGCATCAGGTCCCCTCTCCAAGCACGGAGCTGGAGCAGGGAGGAGAATCAGAGCACAGTGACAAGATTGTCAGTTCTACTCATGGTTTTGTCTCCTTTCATCTGCTGCAGACAGCAGAGGAGGAACATGCTGGCCTGCTGTCTCCAGGGCCCAGCTTCCAGGGCTCCCACTGATAGAACCGGTGGCACCACACAGTTGGAGCTATGGAGGACTCTACAAGGTTATCCCTCACCTCTTGTGTCTCTCTCTTTCCCAGGCATTGGCACACTGAAGAAACACTGGTGAAGGTGTGATCCACTCCAGCTGCACCTACAAATATGAAGTTCTTCTGGATAATCCCATTTTTCCTGCTGCAAGGTAAAGTCTTGGCTTAGAGGAGTATGGTGTGGGTGAAGCAGGTCACAAGTGCTGGGGCTGGGTCTCTTCACCAGCTCCCACCCACACCTGGCTCAGCAGGGGTTACAAGAAGACACTGCCTGCAGGGAAACTCATGGGAGCTGGATGTGCAAGTGCAAGAGTTTCCAGCATTGCTGGATTGTCTTATGACTGCCTCACTACCTGAGGACAACCACACACAGATAGCATTACGGCAAAGGCATGCATCAAAATCCTTAACTTTCTGGAAATAGGGTTTCTTCCTCTCCATGGGCCCATTTTCCTCAATATAGACCAGCAGCAGCCTGGCTCAACCACGGGAAAGTTGCACCCCAAGCCTGTGCTCACGGCACTGTTGTGATCTCTTTCACACCTAGGAAGACAGCTGACTCATGGAGATGTGAGCTTTTAACCCCCTATCAATGTCTGTTGGGACTTTCTGCTCCTCTGCTGCGTGGAGGGATGTTGCAGCTGACCCTTTAGGGTTAGACAGCCAAACTGGAAAGAGCTGAGCCCCATACCCTCCCTCTGGTTCCCCAGAAGCAGAGACATTGGAGGCAGTTCCTAGTTCAGCAGGACATCAGGGTGCCTGTCCCCAGAGGGAAAGCAGAAGCCAGCAGTGAGGCTCTGAGCCTCCTGAACGCCTTTTGCCCTGTGCTGATGTCCCAGTTCCAGAACTGGGTGCCATTCCCAGCTGCCCTATGCACTCTGTGCACACATACATCCCCTGCTTAGGGGGTGGCCGTGCTCATATGCCAATTTCTTTGCAGACTCTGAAGCTTTTCTGATGAAAAACGCTAAAGCCAAGCTGTGTTTAGAAGCCAGCCCGACGACTGGGAATTTACTGCTGGAGGACTGTAACCCTGAGTCAGATTTCCAGGACTGGTCTTGGCGAGGCGATTCCTTGAGGAATCGTGGCACACGGAGCTGCCTCTCCTTGCTGGGGACTGGCACAGTGCAGGCAAGTGGCTGTGGCAGCGAGAGCTACACGAGCTGGGACTGCTCCAATTTGCTGCTCTCTCCTCTGGGCAGCAGCCAGGGCTACCTGGTGGCAAGCAGGAGAGGAGTCACACTCAGTAACACTCAAGGACTCAAGGCCCAGTGGCAAGATGGGGCAGACAGGAGCGTGTGCGAGGAGAAAGCAGGTGAGTGCTGCACACACGCAAACACACACTGCTGGGGAGCTTGGGAGGGCACAGTCTGTGTCCTGAGGTCCATAACAGGCTCTGCAGCGTGAGCCAGGGGTGTTCTCCACTTCTCAGTGCAGGAGATGAGACTGTGCCCTCACGGCTGCGTTCTGCCTGCTTGGAGGGACGTGCCTGGCAGCCCTGGGAGCCAAGGGGAGGGCCACTTCTAACCTCAAGTGTTGTGGTGAGCAACCATCGCACCTTTCTGCTCTTTTCCTCCCCAGCACAGCACAACGGGCACTTCCCTGCAGCCCTGGCCATCACACACATGTCTGACCACACAGCAGGCAACGTGACCCTTGTGCTGGGTATGGACCCAGGAGAGCTGGAGCAGCTGCTCTGGTTCTTCCGCAGTGAAGACCGTAAGTCCCGTTGGTGTTCCTGGCTGGAGAGTTGAAACAGAGATAGGCAGTCCTTGGCTGTTGGCCCTCCTGCCAAGTGGAATTACCTCCTGCCTGAGGGAATGACCCTGGGAGGTGATTAACTCTGGTGTATAAACCTCCAGAAGCAGGTCAGGGGTGAAGACAGGCACGAGGCTTTGCTGAGGTCTTCTCCCCGAGAGGGGTTCAGCCTCTTCCCAGGCATACCTGGCCTGCCAAGGGAGCAAAGGTCTGGGATGAGCAGTGGTTTTGGCAGGGGAGCAGATTGATGTGAGCAGGTCAGTGCCCTAAGGGTCAACTTCAAATCCATAAAACACAAGGGTGGAGCACCCACTGCCACCCATGCTGCACACCCTGGCCAGTAAGCATGGCAGAACCCACCTGCCTGAGCGTGGCAGTGACCAGAGGGGCTGCAGGGTGGAGGGGCCCTTCGAGCCCTGCCCGTGGTGGGGTGCTGCAGCTCTCAGCCTTGCTCCCACCCTTGGGCACAGCAAGATGGGGTCAGGTGAGAGGCACAGAGCCTGAGGGGGGAGCTGAAAGCCCATGTGTCAGTCTCCTGCCTAGGGAGGAAGGGTTGCCTGAGGTTATCCTCAAAAATGTGACCTGGGTGCTCTGCTATGGGTGCTGAGCTGGACACCAGCACCTCTGCCCTCACCCTGCAGCCAGGCCATGGCACCCTGAGCTTGGGTGTCCTCAAGCAATGCTTGGTCAGGCTCTGAAGGCTCTGCACGTGCTAATGCTGCCTCTCCGTGCTTCCCCCAGCGTCCATATGGAATTACTGCGTCCTTGCGCTTTCCTTCGTGGCCATGATTTCGGGTCTTCTCCTCCTGGCCATTAACATTGTGCGAAACAGGTGAGTCAGGAAAGTTTGGGGTGATTTTGTGGTGGTGTGCTGAGACCTCCCCCAGCCAGACAGACATGGGCAGGGCAGCGTGCTGAGATGTGGGGCAGGACGAGCCCTAAGCGATGGGGAGAAGAGCAAACACAAAATCCCTCTGACCTGGGCTTTGTTGTAAAACCTTGCCTGACTCTCTGCTCCCCTCGTGTGTCATGAGCTGTTTCACTTCCCTGGGTCCTGGATCTTCACCAGTAAAGCTCTGCTGGATGGGAGGGAAGTGGTGTTAAACGTGTGTTGTGTGTGTGGTGCCCCCCATAAGCATGGGGGCATAGAGGGACCCCAGAGCAGGACTCCCCACCCTGGCCCTGTCGGCATTCCCATGATGTTCCCCTGGGCCATCCTGCAGCTGAGGAGCAACTCATTGTCTTCTAAAGCAAGAGAGCTTATGTCTGGGTCAGAGCTTTCATCTCAAAACGAAATGCTTCACTCCACATTTCCCTTTCCTGCCTTCCCTGCAGGAAAAGGAAGATCCGCATGTATAAAGAAGCGTTGCAGAGTGCCCAGCAGGCTGAGCTGGAGGCCAAGAAAGCCCTGATGCCTGTGCAGGAACACAGCCTGGCCGAGCTGCAGAATCCAGAGCCCCAGGAGCAGCTATCAGGAGAAGTGATGGTCCAGTGGAAGGACGGGACTGTCACATCCCTGTACACAGAGAAATTGGAGGATGCCCTGTAACACCAGCTGGAGTCAAACCATTTAGGCCCGAAGGAATGTACCAGGATGTCTCAATTCATAGTGATGGACATTTAAAAATGCAGTTTAGCCCTGTGGAAACAGAGGGGGGAAAAGGCAAGGAGCAGAGCTGCACCGCGGGAGTGGCTCTGGACTCGTGCTGTCAGGAAAGCAGCCACACTGAAGCGGAGCCACTTGGGTTCTTTTCAGAAATCGTCTTTATTAAAATACTTTCCAAAGTGTTTGATCAAAATCCCATATTGAATCTCTCTCTGTCACTAATATATGTGTATGTACAAATATACATTTGTGGATATTTTACTCTGCGGAGTATCTGCAACTCCAGGGAGAAGCAGAACTTTTCACCTGATAGAGCAAACGAAACCGGACACAGAGCCCTTGGCCACAGCTCGGGCACAGGCAGAGCCTGAGCTGCTTTAGGATTCACTTCACGCCCTTCTCTGGGCACACGTAGAAACCTTGAAATAATTTAAGACATTTTTGGAAATACATTGGCCTCTCACACAAAGGCTTTTCAGAGCGTGTCGTCGGCAGTGAAGCGTCTCTCCTTGCGAAGCCTTTGGGAAGGAATGCTGTCGTGTAAAAAGTTGATTAAAAAAAATGACTTTTGGCATGACTTGTTTCGATGCACGGGAATTGGTTCAGGACACCTGAGGCCTTGATTTAGCTAAAACAGTTCCTGCACCTCTCTTGTTTGGATTAAATAAAAATAAAAATTCCTCCAACTTATTGCTGGGTCAGGGGACCCGTGAGACGGACAAGACGGGGGCCTCCATGCTTGGTTAATGATGAACTCGCTGTGCACCCAGCTGGCTGCAGGGCCCTGGGGATGGCACTCGCCCTCCTGGCACTGCCCACAGCTCCAGCTGCTCCAGGATCCGCACGGAAAGCCGGGCTGGCCCGTGGTGCCGGTGGCAGGACAAGGTGCAAACACAGGCTCTAGGCCATGGGGACGAGAGCCAGGGTGGGGGCAGGCAGAGCAATGCCAAACTCTCAGCACCTCATGGCCACCACGGGCTTTGCCCCAGCGCAGAGAGCAAGGCCACCATCTGCCAGCAGCAGCTGTGGTGCCCATGTGTCCATCACGGATGGTCTCAGCCCTTGCGGAGCCGGGGGGCAGGGGGTCTCTCACCACCCCCTCTGCAGCCCGCAGGGACGCGTCCTAAAATATCTTGAAGCCTTTCAGCAAGGTGAGCGTGGGAGCTTTCCTCTTGCTCTGAGCCCGCGAGGACTTGACAGTGACCAGCTTGGCCTGGGCCACCGAGGGGATCTCCTTGTAGTTGACAGTGGAGAGAGTGTTGAAGGTGCAGCTGGCCAAGCCGTGGCGGGCAGGCAGGGCCACCGACGTGGCCACCGGCGGGCAAGGACGCTCCTCGGGGATGAAGAGTGGCCGGAGGGGCAGGCTGTCCTCTGCCTGCCGCCGCACCTCCCGCACCGCCTCGTGGAAGACATGCTGCACCCCCGCGAAGTCCTGGCACGCCGACACCTCGTAGAAGAGGCACCTGAACCTGCTCGCCAGGGACATCCCTTCGGCTGCAGGGACCTGCCTGGCGAGAGCGGAGGGGACGGGTGCAGCATCCCTTGGGACGCTGCAACCACCCAAAAATGAGGAGCAAGGGGTGCAGGCGGGGAGCAACAGAAGACCCCTAATCCCATGCCAGCTTCCAGGTGAGCACAGGGGCGGCAGCTGCTTGTCCCCCCTCCTGGCACAAGCAGGGGACATGATTCCAAAAGTTTTTGCCTTTCTTGAAATGCCAAAGCAATGGGTTTGTGGGTCGCTGGGGAATCGTGCAACTCCCCGTGCCAGGGATGTGTGCCTGGAGGCTGGATGCGATGGCAGGTCCTTGCCGTGGGGAGGGGGAAGCTTCTGTGCTGGGAGCACCGGGGGGTTCAGCCATGCACAGGGGGGGGCAGCAATGCCTGTGACTCAGGGAGCCAAGGGACCAACCCTCGGCACGGCTCCAGAGCGGCACAAAAGGGCAGAAAAACACACCGGGGACATCCAGTCCTGGCAGCGGGGGTGGGGTGAGAGAGGGCTCCAGGGAAAGGGCACATCCGGAGGGGAACGAGGAGCTGGAGCAGACTCAAACCCTGCCCGGGGTCAGTGACACTGCCGAAAAACATCCCAACCGGCTCCAAATAAACACATCATCCCCGGGCAGGAACCTCGGAGATGTGGGAGGACGTGGCCAATACCCACAAGGGTGGGAATAACCACCAGAAAAAATAATCAGATTTGGGGTTTGCATCCCAGCCGGAGGGATGGGGGATGAGCAATCCCCACTGGGAAAAGAGCCTGGCCCTGCGCCCGGTACCTGTACTGCTCCATGTCCAGCTTGTTGCCCAAGAGGAGCACGGGGCAGCGGCGCTGGCAGCCCCTGGCGTGCAGGGCGAGGACCTCCAGGTAGCGCTGGCAGCCCTCGAAGCTCTTCCTGTCCTCAATGCTGTAGACAACGAGAAAGGCACTGGCCCAGCGCAGGTAGCGCTCGCAGTTCCCGGGGCCATCCTGGGAGTGAGAGGAGCAGCTGAGCCCTGGTCCAGCCATGGTTCAGCCAGGGCATGCCAAGCATTTGGCACCAGCTGTGCCCCGGTGCCTCACCTGGTCAGCGGTGTCCATCACCTTCAGCAGCACGGGCTGCTGGTCCACCAGCTCCTCTGAGGCGTAGGTGTCCTCTACAAGGAGAACAGTGGTTGTGGGGATGGGCTGGTCTTCTTCAAAGCCAAGCAAAGCCCTGGATGCTTGGAGCACCGTGGAAAAAGCTCATCCTTGGTGAGGAGCATCCTCCACTGACACCTCCCACCTCGCTCCTTCCTGAGACAACATTATCTGGGGAACTGGTGGTGATGCTGCTGGGCAAGCCCAGCTGGGAGCAGTTATCTCCCCCCGCATGCCGCAAGCGTGGGCTCCCATGGGAGAAGGAGGGAGGGGAAGGAACCCAGCGCGGCCATCCCTGCTCCCAAGGCTCAGCCCTTATCTAAATGCCACGACCTGCTGAGATAAAGCGAGCTGGGGGCTTGACACCAGGGCTGTTCCCCAATAAACCAGGCAAAAGGAGCACCCCTTTCTCTTGGAATGTGGGCAGGGAGAGGCGCTGCACTGTTCCCCTGGGAGAAAGATGCCTTCTCCCAGCTGGGTCCTGACGGATGTGTTTCAGAAAGGTTTTGACGTGGGAAGATGAAACCACATTCCCAAAAAAAGATCTGAGGAGGAAAGGATTTATCCTTCTTTCCTAAGAGTCACTGAGTTATTAGGGGCTGGAGCCAGTTCCTGGACATGCTCCATATCTCCCTAATGTCCCTGATAAATCATTTACGGTTCTTCCCCGCGCCCTGGAGTCAAGCCTAGGAAAACAGTTATTAATTACTCAAACGAGCAGAAAAAAAAGGCCCAGAATGGCTTGCTGCAAAGCACAGCCCCTGGGGCTGCTCCCCCGGCCCTTCCCCAGCCCAACACCCCCTAGGAGTGAGCAGGAGGCACCAGGTGCTCCCCAAGGATCCCCAATAATTCAGCTTCCAGTTTTTTCGGGGCGGTGCGAGGAGCTGACATTCCCCCCTGGGATGTGCCCGCGGGGAGAGCGCTGCTTTCGCCTCTGTTTTCACAGGCGGGTTTGGGTCAAATCCAGCCCTTCCGTTGTTTTCCATGCAATTTTGGGTGGGTTTATTTTTTAAACACCATATTCGTGGGAAAGGCGGGTGGTGGGAAGGATGCTCCGTGGGAGCTCAGGGCGGGGGGACACAACCCTGGGGGAAACACCCGCGGGGAAAGCATCTTACCCAAGTTGGGGTCATATTCGCTGATGAACCTCTTGGTCAGGAACTTCACGGTCAGGGCTGCAGGAGGGGAAAGAGGAGGGTGAGGTGGGCGTCCCCCCCACGGCACCGCCCCCCCGGGGTGGCCGGGTGCCCGTCTCACCTGACTTGCCGGCCCCTCGGCACCCCAGGATGGCCACGTTGCACTCGGCGAGGGGGCTCTGGGCCGGCTGCTCGCCGCCGGCTCGGGGTTTGCCGAACATCGAGGACATCCTCGGTCCTGCGGGAGAGAGCGGGGGGGGGACGTGAGGCCCCCGCTGCCGCGCCGGGGGGGACCCTCTGGCCGCCCGGCTCGTGGGGGGGAGCCCCTGCCCGGGGGAAAGGGGAGTCCGGCTGCACCGGGGCGGGGGATCCGCTCTCCTCCATCCGCGTCCCGGAGCCGGAGCAGCCGGCATCGCCACCCCAGCACCCCCGGAGCGAAGGCAGGGACCCCCCATCCCTCTGCCCCCGGGGAGAGAAGCGCAGCGCAGGCTCCCACCTTCGCACCCGCCGCTCCGCCGGGGCGTGCGGGGGCCGGGCCGGGCTCGGGGCTGCGGTGAATGAGGCGGGCGGGGGCGAGCGGGGCTCCCGCGGCCGAACTCCTTGTAAGGAAAGTGCCGGGCACGCTCCGGCCACCCGGGCACGGTCCCCGCCGCACGACACACGCGGTCCCTCCGAGCTCCCGCGGCTCCGGGCAGGGACCCTCGGCCCCCAGCCCCCCCACGCCACCGCTCTGCGGTCACCTCGCCCTGTCCCCGGCCCCTCGCCGTGTCCCCGGCGACCAAAAGCCCGGTGCCGCCCGGCCGGCTGAGACCGGGGCACTCATCACACCTCCCGCGGGCAGGAGCAGCACCCGGGGCGATGCTGCCACCGCTGCCACCCTCCTGCCCGCCGCTTTCCCAGCCGGGGTAAGCGCAGACACCTCCTGCTGCTGGCAGAGGCTTCGCACGGGGAGAAAAACCCCTTTTTCCACCCAAAAGGTGCGGTGCCGGGGGGGAGAAGGGGAGCCCGGGGTGTACTCACCGCTGCCCGCACCAAGCCATCAGCCGGCACCCAGCGGGCTCCCAGCCCGAGGAGGTGGCGGAGGCTGAAGTCAGCGTTGTCATGGCAATCGCAGGCATCTGGGATGGGGCTCAGCGCCCGGGACCGCAAGATGCGGCCCCTGGGTCGGCCCCGAGGGGTTTTTGTTGGGGGGGGGGGGAAGACGAGGGCTGCGCCGTGGCCGTGCGGGGCTGCTGCGCCCTCGGGATTACTGCCCGTTAATGCAGGACGGGTATTTTTAAACCCTCCCGAAATAGTCTGGGAGTGTGGAAGTCCCTGCAAGCCCCGGGGTATGGATGGGGAGGATGGGGATCACTCCCCTGCGGGAAGCAGAGCCCCGGTGGGGACCCCCAGGCCCCCTTTGCACACAGGTCAAGGATGCTCAGGAGCAATCGGAGCTAAATGGGGAATTTTAAGTAACACAGTAACACAGCACAAAGCTCTCAGCTTCTCCCCTAAACAGAGATTTTTTTTGGAATCTCTCGTGGCCGTGATCCTGGGGCAATGGCTTTGCTGTCACACGGTGCTCTGGGAGCTCCCAGCTGCTGGGAAGGAGGAAAAAACACACGTTTGGCGAGGTGGCTTAAATTATGCATCATGATGCTGCTTGGATTAAATTATGCAGCTAAAATAAAGGTCAGCTGCAGGTGGTGATGGGGGGAATGGGGGCCCCCATCACCGGCCCCTCCTTGGCACCCCATGGAGGAGGCAAAATGGGGTTTCTAGCCAGAAAAAAGCACACAAACGGGCCATGTGCCACCAATAACACTTTTCTTCTCCATCAACCTCTGTGTGAGTCTTCTGGGGGGGTCTCTCTGCCCGTGGCTGGGTGTTACGGGGAGCAGGGCGAGCCCTGCAGCCGCAGGGAACTTGTTTTGGTGAGAAGGGGTTGCTGAACGCCTTTTTCCTCACCATGGGATCCCCAGATGAAGCACAGGCTGGTTCATGGCTCCTTGCACTGGGGGGAGTGCTCAGGGCTTCCTCCCTGGGGAGGGTTGCAAAGGGAACGGTTCCAAGAGGTCCCTCCCTGCCCGTGGCCACACTTGGGGGGGGCAAAGCCCCTTTCCCACGGCCGAGCTGGACAGCAAGGAGATTTCCTGGCATCGTGGCCCTAAACCCCACTTTTTAAGGGAAGAAAAAAAGAACAGCATGGCAACGTGCTCTTCCCAGCCCTCCCCAGGCTGGAGGATGCCCGAGAGCTGGGACAGCAAAACCTATCTGGGACATCAGATGAGTGGAACATCTCCCTTGTGAGGAAAGGCTGAGGGAGCTGGGGCTCTTCAGCTTGGAGAAAAGGAGACTGAGGGGTGACCTCATCCATGGTTACAAATCTGGAAAGGGTGAGGGGCAGGACGATGGAGCCAAGCTTTTTACAGTGCTGACCAATGATAGGACAAGGGGCAATGGATGCAAACTGGAGCACAGGAGGTTCCATGTGAATATCAGGAAGAACTTCCTTCCTGTGAGAGTGCCAGAGCACTGGACCAGGCTGCCCAGAGAGGCTGTGGAGTCTCCTTGGCTGGAGACATTCAAACCCCGCCTGGATGCGTTCCTGTGTGATGGACTCTAGGTGACCCTGCTCTGGCAGGGGGGTTGGACTGGATGATCTCTCGAGGTCCCTCCCAACCCCTAGGATTCTGGGATTCTGTGATCATCCGTGGGTGACAGAGCTGGGCAGCGGCGCGGCTGGAGCCCTGCCTGTGTTCTGGGTGGGCAGCTGAGCTGGGCAGATGCCTTTGAAGGGCCCCGGTCACGAGCTCAGCTATCTTTAGCCCAAGGTATTTATACTGCGAGGCTGCAGCCTGCAAAGGCATCGGAGGGTGGTGGAGGCAGGAGGGGGCTGCACCAGGGCACGGCCCGGGGAAGCGTCGGGTGCTGAGAGGATGACCCCAGAGGAGGAGGAGGAAGGCTCCAGCACAGGGCCCCTGGAACGGGTGTGTATCCGGGTGGAGGAGCAGTCGTTCTGGGTGGAGAAGACCTTGCTGGTGGAGAGCAGCGAGTACTTCCGTGCTCTCTTCCGCTCGGGCATGCGGGAGAGCACGCAGGAGGAGATCGGGCTGGGGGAGCTGAGCGCGGCCGGGTTCCTCGCCATGCTGCGGGTGCTGGCGGGTGAGAAGCCCATCCTTGGCAGCGAGGAGACCTTCCAGGCGGTCGAGTGTGCCGCCTTCCTGCAGGTGAAGCCCTTGGCCAAGTACCTGATCCACTCCATCAACTCTGACAACTGCATCCTGCTGTTCCAAGCCGCCGCCATATTCGGGCTCCTGGACCTCTTCCATTGTGCCGCGCTCTACATCAGGGACAGCTACGCCGAGCTGGAGGAGTACCTGGACTGCCTCTCTGCTGACCTGCTGGCCTACGTGGAGACCCTCCTGCCCAGCACCTTCGTGGCAGTGGGAGCCCACACACCCACCTTCGAGTTTCTGGAGGACCTCTCCAGGACCATCTGCTACCTGGACGAGGAGACCAACACATGGAGGACCCTCTCCTGCCTGCCACTGAGTGCCAGCACGTTCCTAGCCGGCATGGCAACCATGGATAATAAGATCTACATTGTGGGTGGTGTCTACGGGGCCAGCAAGCAGGTGGTGGAGAGCAGCTTCTGCTACGATGCTGATGCCAACACTTGGAGCGAGTTCCCCAGCCCCCATCAGCTGCGCTACGACGTCAGGCTGGTGGGCCACGAGGGCTACCTCTATGCCATCGGCGGGGAGTATGAGAAGATCTCCCTGAAGTCTGTGGAGAGGTACGATGTGGCCTCCAACACCTGGAACTTCATCTCTGACCTGCCGCAGCCGAGCACGGCGGCACCCTGTGCCCAAGCCATGGGGCAGATCTTTGTTTGCTTGTGGAAGCCACTGGATACCACTGTCATCTACAAGTATGAGACCCAGCAAGACGCCTGGCTTCCTGTCACTGAGCTCAAGAGGCACCAGAGCTATGGGCACTGCATGGTGGCCCACCGTGACAACCTCTACATCATGCGCAACGGCCCCTCAGATGACTTCTTGCGTTGTGTCATTGATTGCTTCAACCTGACGTCGCGGCAGTGGACAGCCCTGCCCGGGCAGTTCCTGAACAGCAAAGGAGCCCTCTTCACCGCTGTCATCAGGGGTGACACCGTCTACACCGTCAACAAGATGCTGACGCTCCTCTACTCCGTGGAAGAGGAGACCTGGAGGCTCAAGAAGGAGCGGGCAGGTTTCCCACGCAGCGGGTCCCTGCAGACCTTCCTCCTGCGGCTGCCGAGGCGCGACCATGACATCGCGACGTAGGTGGCCCCCATGCCATGTGGGGATGCTCACCTTGCATGTGGCATCAGCTCTGCACCCACCACTCCCCTGGGCTCCTCTCCTCCTCCGCCGAGCCATGCCCAGGTCCAGGGACGTGTCATGTTGGACCTTGGAGGTGACACTAGACCCTGACAGAGAGAAAGGGGCTGCAAGCAGTTGCTGCCTGCCTCTGCCTGCACCACATGGTCTGTGTGCAAAGTCCTACCAGACGTGGGCTCGTGAGCCAACTGCATGCAGGGTTTCATGGTCTCTGCAGAAGACAGATACCAAAGAGACACAGACACGGGTTATATTTATTCCAAGTGTACTCTGAAGGTGTGCAGCATCCCACCTCCTCTCTGCTCCGATGGGAAATCATTCATTATATCCTGGAATTAAAAGGAAAGCTATAAAAACCCCCGTGTTTTTCATCACTCTTGGGTTTTGAGGCTTTTTCCCCTCTTCCAAAGGAGGACACCTCCTAACGGGAGCCACGTCAAGGCTTGCTCCTGAATGCTTTTACAGCTGCAGCTCTGTGGGAATGTGGTTCCCACACAGCCCTGCACTCCCCAGGGAGATCTCCATGGCCAGTCCCGGCCACAGCAGGGTCCTGGGAGGAGGAGGGGTGATGGGGAGTGAAGGAAAGAGAGGGACTTGTGACAAGGGCATGGAGTGACAGGACAAGGGGAGCAGGTTCCAACTGCCAGAGGGGAGATGGAGATGGGATGTGAGGGAGAAATTGTTTGGTGTGAGGGTGGTGAGAGCCTGGCCCAGGGTGCCCAGAGAAGCCGTGGCTGCCCCTCCCTGGCAGTGTTGAAGGCCAGGTTGGCTGGGGCTTGGAGCACCCTGGTGTGGTGGGAGGTGTCCCTGCCCATAGCAGGGGTTGGAATGAGATGAGCTTTAAGGTCCCTTCCAACCCAAACCATTTGATGATTTTATGAAGCATCTCCCAGGGGTTTAATGCACTGAGGGGTTTCTGGGACCTGGGAACCATCTGTCACTCCAGCATGGCTCCTCCAGGCTTGTTTGCCAAGCCCCAGCACAGACCCAACGGGGTGGCAAGTGGTGGTGCTCATCAGAGGTTCATTTGAGATGAGATGGGGCCTTTTGAGGACATGGCAAACCTTGGGAATATAGAGGGTGCAAAAAGGGAAGGAAGGGAGAGAGCACCACCATTGTGTGACGAGGCCTGGCCTGCAGAGGTGGGGACAAACTTTTTAGCAGGGCCTGTAGAGATAGGAGAAGGGGTGATGGTTTTAAACAAAGAGGGGAGATTTAGGCTGGATATTAGGAAGCAATTTTTTACAATGAGGGTGGTGAAACACTGGCCCACGTTGGCCAGACAGGTGGCAGAAGCCCCATCCCTGGGAACATTCAAGGTCAGGTTGGATGGGGCTCTGAACAACCTGGTCTGATTGAAGATGTCCTTGCTCACTGCAGGGGGGTTGGACCAGATGACCTTTGAAAGCCCCTTCCCACCCAAACCAGCCTGTGATCAATGCTTCTCTGTTAGCCAAGCTCTGTAACCAGATGAGCTGCTCTGAGGAGATGCCACCACCCACTGTTGAAGGTCACTCACCCTTAACATCAGCTCTGGGGACTGGTGGAAAACACAGAACTCCCCTTCGTGACCATGGCGCTGCGGGGAGACCGGTGGGGACCAGGGCAGCAGCAAACCCAGAGGGTGGCTGAGCTGTTGCCCATCCATGGGGCAGGCTCCAGGCTGCCTGCTCCATCCCAGCCGAGGTGGAGCGGAAGGGAATACCAGCTGGGATGCCTCAAATGCCTCCACTGCTGACCCTCGCCAAGTTCTCAGCATTTCCCAAACAGTTCCCGCATTTGAGAAAAAAAAATAAACAAAACAAAACCCACACAACACAACCACAAACCAAACCAAACAAGAAAACCTCAGCGCAGTCCACGTCCAGATAGAAACCCACTCCATGTGCCTTGTCCCCATGTGCCCTCTGCCCACGGGCCAGGCAACCACCCCGCTGTCACCCCCCACATGGGGACAGCCGCCAGTGGAGGTGCCTGGGCTGATGGTGGCACAGGAGAGGACACTGGTGGACCTCACCAGCTCTACGTTGGGCTGAGCAGCGTTACTGCCCTCTTTAGAGGGAAGCCCATCGACTCAAACCCTTGCTCCTTCCTTGAGGCTGGTGAGAGGTCTGGCAAACAAGCCTTATGGAGACCAGCTGAGGGAACTGGGGTTATTGAGCCTGGAGAAGAGCAAACTGAGAGGAGACCTTATTGCCCTCTACAACTACCTAAAGGGAGGTTGTAGTGAGGCTGGTGTTGGTCTCTTCTCCCCAATTGCTGATGACAGGATGAGAGGAAATGGCCTCAAGTTCCATCAGGGGAAGTTTAGGTTGGAGATTAGGAAGAAGTTCTTTCCTGAGAGGGTGGTTGGGCACTGGAATGGGCTGCCCAGGGAGGTGGGGGAGTCACCGTCCCTGGGGGTGTTCAAAAAACGGGTTGATGACGCACTTGAGGCCATGGTCTGATGGTCCAATGGTTAGGAATAGGATGGGATAAAGGGTGGACTTGATGACCCTGGAGGTCCCTTCCAACCATAATGATTCTATGATTCTAGACGAAGCCAATTGACATCTCACGCTGTCTTCCCCAACCCCAAGCACCACATGGAAACACGCTGCTTTAGAACCACTTAACAAACAGCTTAAACCCTCCATGAAAATAAAGTTAAAATAATTCTGCTACTAAAATGTTTGTCAGGCTCCTGTGGCTGAGCTGGGAGGGCTGAACCTGGCAGGCTCTGCCCCTCCCTCCAACTCAGAGGCCCCCGAGCGGTACAACCTCTCCTTTACACCCTGGTTTGGGGGTTTTTTGACAGCTCAGGGGTTTACAAAGATATTTGCTGACAAAATGCAAAAGGTTTGAAGGTTTTAAGTGCAGCACCTGGGGGAAAGATGCTCCCAAGGGAGGAGTCATTTGTTGGATCCATCAATCCAAGCCATGACAAAGCCAATCAAGTCCATCACAAAGCAATGCAAGATCATTTTAGAGGCACAGGGAGGTAAAGAAACCCCACACAGTTCTTACCTCTGCAAGCAGGGGGGGAAGTGACGAGCCAGGAGCACGCGAATCGCTAAGGAGCACGCGAGGCTGCTCAGCCTTTGCACAGTGAGGAGGCACCACGCTGTGATTGTGCTTCGCTCCACCACAATTTAACCCTCAACACATGGCTGGCACCAGCACAGCACCATTATCTTCCCCTTTCAATCTCCAGGGTGTCTGCTCCGCCGAGGATTCCTGCTCCAGGCGAAGCGATCTCTCTCATCACAGTTCAACCTTTTGCAAGTTTCTTTTTTTAAGGTGACATCATCTTGGCAGGGATGAACGTAAGGAAAAGCTGTCTGTAGAATGGACTTGCCTTATAAGGGCCGTATCAAAAATAAAAAGCTTGTACAAGCAAGGGAAGGCTGGAGGAAAAACAGGGCTGGGAGCTCCAAGAAGAGCCTGTGAGCTCCCCACGTCTGTCTCCCCTGGCCATGCAAGGTGCCAGGTTTTCCTTTTCAATGCCATTAAAGAAGAGAAGTTATAAAGCATCCTTGGGTATGGATGGCTCAAGCCCCCCAGAACCTGGATGCCAAGTGGCCTCATTGCATCCAGGGGAGGACGAAGGCAGCCGTGGTGGGCTGTACCCTCCTGCTGGGGTTTGGCACCTACCTGGAGATAGAGGGAGAAGGTGTTGGGACTTGATGGTGGTGTGCTGGGCTGGGAGATCGCTCGGAAGGATACAATGGAAAAATGGTACTAAGGCAACTAATTAAGGATTTTCTCTGCTGGGTTGTGCCAGTTGGCATTTTCACAGGAAAAGACACAAATACATTTCAGAAGAACCCCTCCAACCATCTTTACTCAAAGAAATTGCATCTGTATGTAATTCACAGCAAAACAATGTACTTTTATGTGAACATAGTGTCCACTGTTCCACTGCCAAGCCAAGAGACACATCCCATAAGGTGATCCCAATCTCTCATTCTCCATCCTTCAGTTACATATAAAAACTGCCCCAGGCATCCAGATCTTCCTGATCCTGACATTCATCCTTAATTTCATTTGGATCTGCTGTCTCCACAGTTCAGGAAGCATCCCCTGAATTTCCCCAATTAGGGCAGAGCATGAGGGCAACCGAGCTGTTCCCTGTCCCTCTTCTGATCTCATGACATTCCCCGAACACAAACCCTTGCACAACCCACTTCTCATTGCACTGCATAAACTTCCCCTATTTCTAGAGCAAGGGCAGCCTGTTTGCTTTCCTTATTTCCTCATTATCTCAAGTTTCTGGTTTAAAATGAGAAGCTAATGTGATTGGATTGGATTTCAATTACAATATTCAACCGTGACCAAGTCACCTGAAACTCTTCCCAAGCAAGGACCAACAAATGCTTCTGCAGGAGCCTTCAGTTTTTATAAAATCACCTCTTTTGTGGATTTATATAACCTTTCAAGAATCCACACTTGGTTGTAGTTGAAAACATGACACCCATCACCCCAGGTGGAGGGAGAAAACTCTGGTTTGGGCTTTGCAGAATCTAAGCTGAAGGCAGTTTGAATCTTATTGCATCTAAACTAAACAGCTGAGATGCCCCAGGGTGGAGATGTGTGGGTGAAGAGAGAAACGCCCCTGCTGGGAAGCCGTTGCCTCAGTACGGTGACGAACGCGCTTACGATGGATGTCCATGAACCAGGATGAGACACCAAGGTGGTGCTCTGTGGGGCTGTGCTGCTGGGCTGGGGATGGAACAGCAGGAGGGGGTGCTGACCCACCCGAGTCCTTTGGCAGTCTGGTCTGGAGAGGGGAAGCTGGGACTGGGGTCCAAGGTGCTGGTCACTGGGCTTTCATCACAAGCTCTTCCAGCGCCTTCTCCCTCTGATTCCCACAGAGCAAAAGGACTTCTTTGATTTCATTTTGCTGGAAACCCATGTCGTTAAACTGAGCCAACAAGTGCAAGAATTCAGCTGCCTGGAAGAAGAGGAAGAAGAGGAAGGAGTGATGCTATCGTGGGGTTTCAAGGATGGATTTATCGTGGAGCTGCAGCAGAACCAGCGCCAGGTTGTGTTACTGCTGAAGGGCACTGCTGGTGAGGGCACACATACCCCTGCCAGCATCTAAAAGTGTGCCTTTAATCAACGTGTTAAGTAAGAACTATTTAATAAAGTCAGCCTCTGACTTCATTTATTCCTTACAAAGTTTAACATGAACTCCATGCAAGTGTTTGCCTCTGTTATAAAGAGACTGGGGAAAGGCAGCGAGCGCAAGCTGGAATTAATTTCTCCTGCTTCCCCCTCTCTCAGGCTGGGCCCCAGCACCACAACATCTCCCAGAGCTGTGTCCTCAAGAAATAACCCCCTGCCTGACACTGAGTGGGGAGCTGGCAACCCTCTGTGCCACCAGCACCACGGCAAGCACCACCAGTCCCAATTCTGAGCAGCTTTTCTCCCACCCCAGTCCTTCTCTACCCTCAGGAGGAGACTGGTGATGGAGCACCCAGGGTGCCAACAGTTCTTCTCCCTTGGGGGTGGGTGCAGAGGGGGAGCTGGGAGGGAAGCAGGGAGTTTGGGTGCTGGTGGGCTCAGGGTGGGGGATTCCCCGTGCGGGGGCTGGGCAAGCACCGTGACTGCACGGCAGGGTGAGAGGATGGATGGAGAAGAGTGATGGAGTAGGTGTCCTCTCCAAGGAGGGTGCTTACAGGGTCTGCAGTGAGCGTGGGCTCAGTGCTCACCAGGCAATGGGTCTGACTGGTGGGGAAGGGGATGGAGGAGGGGAGCCTGCAGCCTGGAGGACGCAGTTGGGCTGTGCCATCCCACTCTCACCTGTTTCTCTGAGTACTGGAACATTTCCATGGCCTCCTCCACCTGCCCTTCCTCGAAGCCCTGCTTCAGCAGCCGGTCACAGGCACTCAGGTAGCTCAGGAACTGCAGAACAAGACAACCAGGGTCAATCCAACCTTGTAGACATGGGGTTCAAGTGCATTCAAGAGCTCAGCTTGCCACCTTCCTGGAACATGCTCCTGGGGAGGACCTGGGGCACAACTGTCCTGCCGGCTCCTGTCTGATGCTTGGTCAGGGCAGTCTGTCCATCAGCAAGACTCCCATCACGACAAGACAACGTCTCACTCCCCCCTACACTCCCAGGGTGGGACTCGGGAACGAGGTGGAGGGAGGACAAGGAGGAAACCAAACATCTGAACCATCTGAGATACAAAGTGATGACCTCCAGGCCACGGGGTGAAGCAGACTATCCCAGTGAGATGTCTACCCTTGGCTGACCCCACATCCCTTTGATGTGCCAGGGTTCAGGCACCTGCGGGTCTGCTCCAGGGTCTGAGCACAAAACCCCCCTCAGGGGAGACCCGTGTGCTGTCACTACTGAAAGTAAACTGTTATTTTTGGCCTCCTCATTGTTCTTGGAGTGCTGACAGCACTATTCCCAGCGGCATCTTTTAAATGCCACGAGAAGCATTGACTGTCCAAAAACATACGGGATGGACAATGATAAATGAGCTATACCATAGCAGGGGGAATAAAAACATCCCACGGCTCTCCCCAAAGCCATGCATCTTCTTCCAAGGAGAAGCTGATTCATATCCCCCTAGCACAGACCTCCACCCTCCCCAGCACCGCCGCGACCAAGGAGGATTCATCAAAAGACCATGAAACATATGGAAAAGCCAAGAAAAGTCCCTCAATGTTGAGTTGATCTAATTCGGCTAAAGAGCAGGGTAAGAAATGTCAGCTTCAGGAGCAGCTCTTAACTCAAAAATGAGATAGCCATTGGCATCCATGACCTGTTTGGATTTTCCTCGTTACCTTACAGCCAAACATCCCAGCTCATCGCTGCATTTTCTTGCCCTGTCACAGCAGGGACAGGCTGCCCACTCCTGGCAGCCTGGCGTGCTCTCCAAACCCAGCAGGAACTTGGTGCTGTTGTCAACTCAATGATTTTTATCATTAAAATAATAATATGTATATATATCTCCTGAAGACTAAACAAAAACTGAAGATCTAGACTGTGGCCTGGGGTAAGACAGCAAGTTCTTGTGGAGGAGGAAAGGGGTAGGAGCACGTTATGGAAGCACAGCTGAGCATAGATTTTGCTGTACTATTGACTTCACTAGAGTCCAGCAGTCCATAGGAAGAAGGTCCCCATCCATGCATGGCCAGGAGGTGGCTGGTGTGGTGGGCTGTGTCCCATGGTGAACGTCCTGCTCTGAACCCCATGCTTATGGTGATCCGGGGAGATGGATACTGACCAGCTGCAGCCATCTGTCCTGGCTCAGCTCACACTGAGAGCTCCACTGATCAACGACATATTTTTGATTGATCAATGAGCATGGATCAAGATGCAACCCTGCATTTTTGGTTTAGCCCTTGGTTATGACATCCTAGATGATGAACCTCTGGTGCGTTGGGGCAACTAACCCTGCTTGAGCCTTTTAGAGAGGCTCTTCCACCAAACTGGAGAAGGCATCGCTTCCTGAAGGCAGCTGACTTGCCTTCTCCACGAGGGTGGGCTCTGCCAGCTTGACTTGACACTGAAATGGAGCAATTTTTGGCTACCATCTGGTACCACAATCAATCTTCACGGCTGAAGCTGTCATCGTCACACGCTGAAACCCCGCGTGACACCAGCAAGCAATGAAGAGCACCCACAGCTCTTGTTTTTATCTTGAAACATTTTCCAGGCAGGTTTAGCCTAATTTGGCAGTTTTGTACTCGTAAGAGACGTGCCAAGGGCTGGGCTTTATGTTCTGCCCTGGCTGCACTGGGCTTAACTGGGAAAGACAGGAACTGCTGGTGAAGAAGATGCACGATATAAAGTAGACCTTGTATTTCAGTCCATGAATCACCTTTCCAAGGGAATGGAAGTCCCTCTGTTTACACAGAAGGGAAGCAGACTGTACCCAATTCCATCCCTAATAAGAACTGTTGTTCCTTCACTCTGTGACAGCAGTTGCTACAAGACACCCTTGCAGACAAAGAACGTGGGCTGTGCTCTGCCCATCTCCTCTGACTAGATAAAACCTTTATCAACTGAAGGAACAAAGCTTCCCTTCCCACCTCAGCTCGCAGCAATGCTGGCCTGAAACACCAGCGAGGGTCTGGGGAGGCTGGTCCAGCCAGGGGGCACCCAGGATGGAGCCAGAAGCTGCAGGATGACTCAGCTGCAGAGCAGCTTTGTGCACCAACCAGATGGGTAAGAGGTGGCCCACGCAGCACAGGCAGCTCCCTGGGGAGCAGGAAGAAGACCAGGCAGTGGATATCCCTCTTGCTAAGCTGAGATCAAGCCCCTTCTCTCTCTGCAAGGGCTAGCTGGATAAATTATCCCTACTGAATCCTCCATCAGGATGGGCAGGTCCAGCCTCAAGCTTGCCAAGCCAGAGGGTCAGAGCCAGCAGCATCCCTCATGGCACGGATGCTCCGAAACCACCTAGACCTTGGAGGGGTTTGTCTGGACAAGCAGAGACCTCAGGAACTGGGATGCAGCACAATGGGCTGCGATGCACCAGAGGTAGGAAGAGGTTGTATGTTGATTATTTTAAATAAATTCCAGGTTATTACAGAGGGTTCCTCAGGAACAGAGCTCTGGGACCCAGCCTTGCGGGGAGTCCCTGGTTGCTCCAGCATGGGGAGCTTGTGTATTGGAGGGAGCCCAGAGCCAGCTCCGAGGCATCCGTACAGTCCTGTTCTGGCAGGATGAGCCATGGCAATAATCACATGAATCTCATGGCTGGGAAAAAACGATGTGCAAAGAGTTTCCATATACGGGGGCAAAATCCGTCCTTCAAAAGGACACCAAGCTGCACACAACAGATTGGAGAGATAACGTCACCCAGCCGTCACCGCGCACCCAAAAGCTGAGGGCGACTCTCTCCCGCTGTCACAGCAAAAGCACAGGCATGTGACCTCCTGTAAACCCTGTCCATGGGGGTCTGACACCAAACTGGGAAACCTAAAGCCACGAGAAGCCCACCCCAAGCAGCCAGCCATCCCTTTCTCCACGAAAACCAAGCTTTTCTTTCCCAAAAGCTTCCACGGCACCGTGCCAGCCCCACCAACCTGATTTAAGCTTTGCTTTCCAGTCTTCTGGAGGGTGAGGATGGCTTTGTGCACGGGGTAGCCCAAGGCTATAACGGGTTCGATGAGGTCTCTCTCCTCTTGGCTCAGCGCCGAGAGCAGGTCCGTGGCCAAATCCGGATGGGATCTGCGGGAACCGAGCGGTCGCGCAGGCTTGCAGGCAGGGGGGAGGCAGGGGTAGGGGCTGAGGGACTGCAAGAACAAACAGCAGACCATGGTCATCCTGCTCCAGCTCATGAAATGAGATCAAACATCAAGCAATGCTTCCAAACGCTGGCAGTCACCTTGCTCTGTCCAGAAAATTCCCACACGTGGAACAAAGCCCCTTGGGCATCGAAGGAGACTGGACTTGATTAAACCCAGGCTCAGCTATAGACTCATAGAATCATTATGGTTGGAAGGGACCTCCACGGTCATCAAGTCCAACCTTTATCCCATCCTATTCCTAACCATTAGACCATCAGACCATGGCCTCAAGTGCTTCATCAACCCGTTTTTTGAACACCCCCAGGGACGGTGACTCCACCACCTCCCTGGGCAGCCCATTCCAGTGCCCAACCCCCCTCCCAGTAAAGAACTTCTTCCTGATATCCAACCTAAACTTCCCCTGATGGACCTTGAGGCCATTTCCTCTCGTCCTGTCATCAGCAATTGGGGAGAAGAGACCAACACCAGCCTCACTACAACCTCCTTTTAGGTAGTTGTAGAGGGCAATAAGGTCTCCTCTCAGTCTCCTCTTCTATCTGATAGCTACAGATCAGAGAAAGCAGCGCTCGGGAGGGCTCATGGGGCAAAGCAAGCACAAGCAGCTTCCTTTCCCTGGGAATCCTGGTCATGTCTCCAGCAATAAACACTGTCCTCGCCTGGCCAAGCAATGAGCAGCCCGGGTGGGAGGATGCTCCTCTGATGCCCTGTTGACACCCATGATGTTTATCACATGTATTCAGGTTTCTGTCACAAAGCCACCTCCAGAAATGACCTTGCACATACAAACACTCGCCCGAGGATGAGGCTTTGGTACTTGGTGTGATCCATTTGTAACCAAGCAGGGTGAGCAATGGGTCAGCAATCAGCTGCAACAGCTGCTGGGGGTATAAATGTGATGGAATATGATGGGATAAAGGTTGGACTTGATGACCCTGGAGGTCCATTCCAACCATAATGTGTCTATGATTCTATGATAAGTACACACAGGTATTTATTCTTTCCTTAATCACCCCACATCTAATTCAACTACACATAAATAACCCAGCTTTTCACGTGCCCGATGGTTTTAATTGTGGGTTTTAAGTGATTTGTCTCTCAAGCAGCTGGCTGAGATGTGATTTCTTAAAACACACGATGCAGTTCAGATTTTGAGGTGATGGAAAGGGATATTCACTCCACCACATCACTTCTGTCTCTATCATTAAACAATTGGTATTTTGGGTAGGACTATGAAGTCTAAAGTTTCCTAGGAAAGACATGATGGCTGTAAGGGGGTACTTCCCCAAAAAATCTGTTTATATCTGTTAGAGGGGGAAAAATGGAATGAGAGGGAAAAAAAATCCCTTATTTCACCTTTTTTTTTAGCTTTTCAATTGAAAATCAAGTAGGATGACGTGCTTGTCAGAGAAACAGGGACCAAACTCACAAACACTCATCAGCAATTTCCCAAGGGTTCAGTGTTCCCAGAGCCCCGTTTTGGTTCCATTCTGCTGGCCAGACCCCAGCAAACGGAACCGATTCGATGCCCTTCACCTCCCTCCCGTCCCAGTGAGAAGCAGAGGGTTACCAGAGGGAAACATCTCACCGGCACCGTGGGCTTGTGCCGTCTGATGGGTGGGATCGGCGCGGCCGGAGGAGCCGGTGCGAAGCTCCCCGGGCGGGAGGAACCTGGGGCTGCCCTGTACTTGATGCCATGGCTGCTGCTGGGGCGCTGGGGGAGCGGCCGTGGCACTGGGACCCTTCTGTTCTCCGTGGCAGCTCTGTTTGAAGGATGCACCAAAGCAGCCAGCTTCCTCCTGGCTGCGTCCAGCTCGTTCTTCATGTTGTTAAATATCACCATGGATCTTCTCTGCTTGCTTGGGTCTGGGCTGGCTGGGTTGTAGCTGTTGTTTGCTGGTAGGGGCTCCAGCAAGCCGGGCGATGTCTTTGGTCGGTTCTGGTAGAAGTCGGGACGCAGAGGCACAGCTCTCCCAGCGTTTCTCCTCCTGGAAACCTTGTCATCCTTGTCATTATCTTCCCAGGAGGTCGAGGAGTACTCATCATCCTCCGAGTACTCGTCCTCCTCCGAGTGCCAGGTCTCGCTCTCAGTGTCGGACACGATGCCTCTGCCCTGGGCAGCGTTCAGGCTGATGCAGCGTCGCACCGCCCCGTCCCGTGCTCTCCCCACGCAGCTGTCAGCAGGGTCCACCAGCAGCAGCCAGCATGGAGGAGCCGTGGGGACCACGTCGGAGGTGACCCGATGCCGGGAGGTCTGCTGCTGGGAGGCCACCTCGACCCAGTAAAGCACTTTCCTCTCCAGCGAGAAGTCGTGCTGTGGAAGAGTGAGAAGCAGCTGGTGAGGGCATCTGAAACCAGACCATGGAGCAAAGCATGTGCTGGATGAGGGCACCTTAAGGGCTGCACCCTTCCCGTGTTGGCTCCCGTTTCCCTGAGCATGGGGCTGGCTGCGGGCATGAGGGCTGCAGGATTGGGCAGTGCCAGTCTCATCCCAATCAGCAAACCCCAAATTTACACTTGAAAAAAATCTGGCTACGAAGTTATTACTATTTTGAGTTGTATCTACAGTTCTTCTGAGAGGTGTTTTATGCTCTGAGGTGGTTTTGTGTTGGCTTGGCTACTGTGGAAGGGGAGAGGCTGCAGGCAGGAGATGCAGGCATCCCAATTTCAGGCACTGCATCCAGCCACGGGCTATGGGCAGTGGCAGGACAGTGGCAGAGCTTGTTTGTGGCCCTCGTTAGTGGCACCTAGCAGAGCCACCTCAGGCATGGGGGCTCAGGAGCCACCAAGGGGGCAGATGCCACCTTGGGCAGAGAGAGAACCAGCCACTGGAGTCTCCAGCAGCGCCGAGGGCTCAGCTGGTCCCTGAACAGTCGTCATTTCCATGAAGTCTGGCTTAAAATATAAATGTGTTTGAGACTGAAATCCGAGGGCTTTCCTGGAACAAACAAGCTTTGCCTGTCCCAGAGCACTCCAAACAAGGTCTCCTCCGGACGGGCAGGCGAGCACATTCACAGCCCAGGAATGCTGTTTTTACTGCTCCCTGCCACTTGCCAGCTGTGGACCCATACCAGCCTCCCTGAGGAAACACCATCACGTGCCTCCAGAATGGTCAGCTCTGACCACCAGCACAACCACTTGGCATCAGCAGGGAGCACCAACGCGTCCCTGACCAGGGAGAAACCCAGGGCTGGGCGTTTCCCGGGATAGGATGGGGTGGTGACCACCTCAGCTGGTCCATGGGGATGCAGACCATCACCTGCCTTTACACGGGTGGCAGAAATGTGTGTGTTAAAATTTCCTTTGGAGAAATCACTTAAAATGAACAACACAGTGACCATTGGTGTTCAACCTAACCTGGGATTTGGGATGTGTCATTTTTGGGGGAAGGATGAGCAAGGTTGAGCTAGGGAAAAGCCAGATGTGGGGTTTACTGCTGGTTCACCCATCACCAGGAGCAAGAAGCAGCTGTTTGGGATTGCCCAGATCACCTTGACCCCCGTGAAGTGCCCTGAGCCCAGAGAGCCAATTCCATGCCTTCGATGGAACTGCGCAGGGAAAGGCTTCCCACCCCCTTCCAGAGCACTGACAGCTCCCTTGAGTCCCTCTGCCAGGGTTTAAAATTGGTGGCAAAGCTGTCACAGCAATAGGTGTAGATTCAAAAGCAGTTTAGGACTCGTATATATGTATATACATACATGTATATATATGTTGTCAGCACAGGTGGTGTTGCCTGCTCACATCTGTTAGATTTATTAATAAATATTTAGTAAATATTATTAATAAATGAGATGGTGATGATTCCAGAATAGGAAACAATCCCAGAGCAGGGCCTGAAGTTTGCCCTCCTATTCTAGAAAGACCCAAACCTCCTGTTTGGATAAGATTATAAAAAACCACCCCCAAACCTACTCTTTCCTCACTCCCTCAGACCACAACTTGTCCTCACCTCCTTCCACACCTGCAAGCCAGCCAATTAAGAGGAGATGGATTAGGAGGAGAGGCTTCCACTCTTTCACAAGAGAAGGCAAATGCCACTGACATCCCTTTGAGCATCCCCTTGGAAGGAAATCTGGGTGTAGGCAGAGGTGACTCACCATGGTGCTCATGAGGATGTCGGTGCAGTCGGGCAGCTCGATGGCTGGGGCAGTGATCAATGTGTTTTCTCCACCCGAGTCCCCATCGAGGCTCCTGGCCGTCCGGAAGGGAACTTCATCCAGGTAGCTCATTGCCACTGCCTCATTTCTTGCTGCCAGATGAAGAAGGGATGAAACAAAACTGTAAAAGGCAGGACTGGCACTTTTTAAGTCGAGTGGAAGAAGAGAAAGATGAGTTATTTCAAGTGACACCAATAAAAGGAATGCAGCCCCTGGAGATGAGTGGAAATCACTGTGTGCAGTGCCCAGGTTTGCAAACTCTTCATTACTGATACCGGGAGAATCGTCTGAATTAACCTCTGCTATTCTGAGCTTGAGCCAGCAGGACCTGACCGAGCTTACAGCTTCATTTGACAAAGATCCTGAGCGTTCTTCTCCTCTGCTTTCATCTCCATGCACCCCCCGCTGCGTTCCAACCCTCCTCCTGCCTCTCCCTCTCCCTCCCCTGCCCATCCCACACTCCCTTTCCCAAGCCAGGGTCAGACCGAGCGCTTTTCCCAGTTACAGAGGCAGAAGCCACAGCTGAGGACACCTCACAGGTCCCTCTGTGTGACCTGAGAGCTCACAGAGCTCACACAGGTGGCCACGTGCTGCTAAGCCATCACAGGGAGCAGCCGGGGGAGCGCAGCCCCTCCAGCACCGCAGCAGCTCACTGAGAGCCAAAGGAGAAGCATTGGTGTTGGAGTGATGTCCAACGAGCCATTTTAAGGCCAGGTTAGCTTTTAAGGACCACCAAGTCATTTTAGGTGATTTTTTTTAAATTGGGAATAGCAGGGGACAGAAAAATTCCCAATGAACTGGGAATGGTGGCGTGGAAAACGTTACTGCCATAGCGTGGCCACCAGCTCTGTGGAGATGTCTCCATTTAATAAAAAGTTGCTGCTTGCCTCATGAAGCCTCGAGCCTTCAGCTTCCCAACATCAGCGTGCAAAATGATTCCCTTTATGTATTGTCAACTGGGCAGAGCTGATGCTCAGTCTCCCACCGAGCTGTGGTGCCTGCAGCCCATGCCTGGTCACCCCAAAGCCCTCAGGACAAACAGCACATACTCGGTGTGACATCTCTAAGGGCTTTTTACCCAGTATTTTTTTTTCCTTTAAAAAGAAATGGCTTCTATGACAAGGAGGATAAACCCTCCACGTAAAGAAAATAAGGGGTTGAATGTAAACAAGGGAGAAAAAGCTGCTGGTTTAAGGGAAAAATAAGGGTCTATAATGGGAAATGGCATTCAAAGTAGTTTCTTATGTCAGCAAAGGACTGAGCTGCTTCCAGAGCACACGGTGACGCGCACCACTGCCCAGTGCAGTGGTTGGTCCTACCAGAATCACACGAGCAGTCCCTCACCTGCTTACGCCAGGAGCCGTTAATACCCGGGGCTGTGGGGTGGGCAGAGCCCCTTAACCAGCTTTGCAGCTCCCACACGTGTCCCTGCTGCCAGCACACGGCACAGGCAACGTGCTGGGAGCCAGCACGGAGCTGGGCCACCTGCTCACCAGCCTAAGAGGGCTCAGTGTAAGTCACCATCCACGTCAGTGCTGACAGAGACAAGGCGTGAAAACATCTGTAAGTGAAGCCACCTCCCCCCTGGTGTTCTCCAACGCCTCTGCGTGGCCCTGCAGCCCCTGCCTGTGAACCAGCTCTTCCCAAAATCCATCCTGATCAACACTGGTGGCAAGGAAAGGAGCATCAAAGGAAAGGAGTGAGTGTAGCTGAAGCCAGGATGAAGAAAATAGAGATTACAGTATGGTATCTCACTCTGAGAAAGGCTCCGGCAAACATCAATTCCCAAAAGTGCTATTTAGGGAAAAAAAAGTACATTGGGATGAGGAGCAATGACAACAAAAATGCTACTAGACAAGAGAGGGTCAGTGGTAAACACCTACCTACACCACAACACAACTGCTACGAGGGTTCTGCCCTCGCCTGCTTCCTGCCAGCCCTGCTCACCTTCACAGCAAAGGCACGGGCAAACAAACAGGCAAATTCCTGTTGGGAACAGGAGGTGCCTTATGAGTGTGAGAAAGCTGAATGGTGCTGGGACCTAGGAAGGAATAGGATGCAAACGAGTCTCGGAAATCCCCACCTTCCTTCTGGGCTGCAGTGATTTTTTGATGCGTAAAAATGCTGTGGAAATGGTAAGAAATGCTATGGAAATGGCAGGGAAAGCTATACACAGACAAATTTTAATCTTAAATCTGAATAGACAAAGTTTTTTTAAGAATTATTACCCCACCTCCACATATTTTACGAGTGGAGATTTTAAACTTTGCTTCAAAATCTCAATAAAAATATCAAACATTAATGCAGATGGCATCAGGCTAGAGCAAATCCATAGAACCAACCAGAAAGCAGCAGAGGCTGTGTGATAACCAAACACACATCATCTGCTGGCATTCAAACCCTGCTTTTATTAACAATATAAAGTTCTCCCTACCGTCAGACGCAGTCATGGAGCTCCTCTCGCAGAGCAGGGCTGCCTCTCCGCTCCTGATCTGCTGCTCAGTTTGTGAAGTTGTCACAGTGACAGACAAGCAGATGATTTTGAGAGCTTTGGGATTAAAGCTTAAGCAGTGAGCCTGCCTCATCAGACACGCTGATGGGGTGAGGGGATAACGATTTACGCAGAGCATCCTCCGGTCACGGAGCTGCCGGAACCCAAAGCGTTGTTCCTGCAGTTGTTTTTATGCTGTTGGAACTTCTGCTTTTTCATCAGCCTGGTCGGACCCAGAGGTCTCTGAGTAAGGAGATGTTGAAGCATGGAGGCATGAATCAGAATCCCCACTCCAGAGGGCTTCATAGTCACCTGTGTTTTGGAGTTGAACTTGATGCCAAGGACTAAAACAAATCTCCCTCTCCGAGTAAAAATGCTTCAAACCAAACCAAAATTCCATTTTTCTCTATTTATTCTATACAAAATACTTACAAAAGTATTATATACATGATCTGTCCCTATACAAAAATATCTATACAGGGCAAAACAACTGCAGTACATCAGACTTCAGATGTTAGGCTTTTTCATCACATTTCTATATATTCACATGGCTGTCTGACCCATTTCACCACAACTGGGAATTTTTTCCATGTTCTGGTACCAGTTTTAGTCCACAAAAGTAAAATGTCAACTGCTGCTTTAATCCAGCCTGAAAAACCCTGTCTTGTTTGTACTTCAGAATTTGTTTAAACTCGCAATAGGCTGGTTTCCACACACAAAAACACAGGAACTGTTTTGACAGCGATGCTTGACATGCTTAAGGAGAAAAACATGTTTACTAATGAATTCTCATTTCTTGTTTAAACTTACTTCTTTCTGAAGATTTCATCATCTGGATTTAGGCTCAAAGACAAAAGCCACTATAAATAGGATGTTAATACTGGCACCAGTACCCTCGTCAGCAAAGTTTCTTTACTGAGATTGAGATTTGTTAACAAAAACTCGCAGTGGGACTGTAATTCCACACAAGACCTGGCAGTCGAGATATTTCCCTGCAGAGTCAGACAGCAAAAACATTTCTTACACTTTTCTTCAAGACATTCCAGTACCTGGCTACCAAAACAGAGGATGAGACTTCCTCTTCAGACTCTCTCACATTTACACGTGCAACCGTAACGAAACATTCCTCCAATATTAAAATAATTTATTACTAAATTATCTGACAGCCGTGGCCCAAGTGTCATTTGTGGGGGGACTCGGAAGAACCCATCCTGGAGGGATACAGCTTCCTTCAGGGTGGTCAGCTGGCACCAAGAACTGATCCCATTCGTGCCTTTAACAGAGAGAGTGTGGTTTCAGAGGAGAGCTGGTGCGAGTTTGGTCACAAGATTTATTATATACCCACAGAGGTGTTATTTTCACACTGATCAATACACAAAACACCATAAATCATACTCTGAAACTTGTTTTTCCAAAAACAAGTGTGGAAATTATATGTACTGCTGTATTAAATGGAATGGTGATGCATAGGCACCTATCACACACAACTACCAAGTGAAAACCTTGCCCTTTGGCTGAAAAAAACAGGACAATTCACTGCACAGCCACATTTGGAAGTTAACAAACCAAAAGGGACCGTAACTTTCTAATCTCAACAAACAATGCTTCTCACCTTTGGTAGTAAAATAAAGACTTTGTTTGGTTTTACCTGATCTGGATTAGAGCTGCTACAGAGTGCTCAGCTTGTAAGTAATACTCTCTGAAGGGCTGCAGTAGATGGGCCAGAGGAAATTCAGCTGTTCAAACACAAACACAAAAATTGCTTAATGGATCAGAGACCTTTGATTCTAGGAAGTCTCAGAAGCCCCAAATTTGCCAACTCGTTTGCTGCTACTCAGCTACAACCTGAAAGAACTTCCCTACGGAATACAATAAGGGTTATTTACGTGTTTTGGATGTTTCCCCACCCTTACCAGAGCTGTCAGAGGTGAGTCAAGACAGCAAAACCTTCCTGCCTCCATCCTCTAAACAAGGGGAACATACAGACCTTGAATCTTTAGATTACCCAAGTCGCACTTAGCAAATCACCAGGCTAAAGCATCTGTTGGGTGCTGGAAGTCTTCAGTTTATTCTGTTTATTCTCACTTCAGATTAATCTACAGCCTCTTCCTGCAAAACATCCCTGGCTTGAGGCACACTGCAGTCTACACTGAAGAGCTCAGCAGTTCTTCTTACACTGCATGTGTTAGCAGCACGCTACGTTTATCCCTTCCCTTCCTCAGAGCATAAATCACTCCAGTGGATGATTTCTTTCTCAGCTATTATTGTGCTCACATTTTAAACCCAGTGTTAGGAGATGGGGATGTGGTCTGGAAAAAACACAGAATTTACCTGGATCCCCAAACAGCTTGGAATCAATTTCGAGTTTCTGCTGTAGAAGTTTTTCCCTTTCCTTCTTCTGTTTCTTTTCCATTTCTCTCTTCCTCTCCTCCTCCTGTTCTCCCTCCAGCATAACTCTTAACGCCCTCTCCTCAGCTTCATACAGCTCCGTGCGGTTTTTGAGCAATGTTTTGAGGCTCTCCACCTGGTTTTCAAATGCTTCGTCTGCTGAGGGGGGTGGACAAACACCTGAACAGAATGAGAAATAGTTTTAAATTTCAGTCATCAGACTGGAGCTGGCAAAATCTCAGAGGAACACGAGCCTAACGTTGCTAACAACTATCTTACTGGAAAAACTCTTCCATCAAGAACGAGCTTGGAAATGCAGGAACACAAGCACTGCAGTCAGCATTTTATAGCTATTCTTGCATAACAACGCAACTAAAATTGCTAATAAACAGCTTTTTCAAGCTGCACCTCGCTCACCAGCTCGGGGCACGCACACCACCTTATTTCCTGTGTGAGCAATTAAAAAAGTTGGGTAAAAATCTTGTAACGAACCTTTCCTGCCAGCAGCCTCTTTCCTCAGCTTCCGAAGCTTTTCCAACGCCCGCAGGATGTCCACCATCCTCTTTGTGTCTGCTTGTTTCTTCCGTACTTCAGACAAGACGCTGTCTGCAGCAGCCTTAAGCTCTCGTTCCTATGAAAGGAAGGAAAAAAAGAAGTCAGGGAAGATCCCACAGAGACAAGAATGAAATGGCAATTTCAGAAAGATCAGCAAAGCACTGGAGAGCAGAGTAACGTCCCTAACACAGCCACAGCACATCCACCACCCAACTCTGTCTTTTATAGGAAAAGATAAAACACAATAAGAGTCCAGGAAATCAAAAAAGAAGGCTGAGCAACTCATAAATTTGGGCCAAATGGCTCATGAATTCATAAAGGCTGATAACCTTTAACCACATAAAGTTAAGAAAAACATGAAGTGTAAACCTGATTCTACAGCTCAGTAATTAAAGACCATTAACACACCAGAGCCTGAACATAAAACCTTTCCCAGCAGCTGCTCTGTACCTACACAAAGGAGCCTATAGCACTGCCCAGTGAGTCTCATTTGGGGCGGTCTGGTGGGGATTTTTTTTGCTTTGGAGCTGTTTTACTTCCAAGTGGGACTGGAAAGCTTGCAAACAAGCAGCTGGACAAGGATACAGCCTGCAGGCAATGCTTACAGTTACTGACATGGGCAGGCTGATGGCTCAGGACCAGAGAGGAAGAGCTCCCCATGCAATCCAGAGTTCAGAAATCACTTAAACACTGTCAAGGCCAAGGACTTAACGCGGCAAAGCTGAGATGCTCACCAAGGCTTACAAGAAGCAGGGCTGTGGGCCTTGAGAACATCATGTCCCCATGTGAGCAGAGCCCACACAGCACCCAGGTGGCATCTCCTGAACCCCCAAGAGCCAGGAGCTGGGCAGGCACAGCCCACTGCAGGCCTGTTACCAGCAGGTGTCCCCCAGCTTCATCCCCAGAGGGATACGCAGGAGTCACTGAACCATGGAACGGTTTGGAAGGGACTTTAAAGATCATCTCATTCCAACCCCCTGCCGTGGGCAGGGACACCTCCCACCACACCAGGGTGCTCCAAGCCCCATCCAACCTGGCCTTCAGCACTGCCAGGGAGGGGCAGCCACAGCTCCCCTGGGCACCCTGGGACAGGGTGTCAGCACCCTCACACCGAAGAATTTCTTCCCAATGCCCCCTCTGAATCCACCTTCAGTCTGAACCCGCTCCCCCTCGCCCCGGGTCGGGCAGGGGAGGCTCTCGGGGCCGTACCC
>VZRW01007566.1:1008469-1028691 GCA_013398125.1 Aegotheles bennettii | reverse complement strand
CCTCAGCGCCTCCGCCCGCCCCCGCTTAAAGCAAAAATCCCCCCAAACGCCCCTAAAATCCCAAACGTTCTCAAAAATGACAACTCTCCGCTGCTCGAATGTTTCGGTTGGCTTTATTGAAAGGCCAGAGGTGAAGTACAAACCGCAGTTACACAGCATCTGGTGTCCTGAGGGACACAATCCCAAACAACTCCTCAAAACCAAAGTTGTTGAGCAGTTCCACCTAAAACATCAGGGGTTTTTTCTCCTCAATCCGTTTAAAAAAAGGACTTTAATTAAAGCGTTCAGAATTAAAAGCAGTTATTTTTATTATTTATTGTTTTTTCACTCTACAAAAAGGGAAGCGAGGATGGGGTTACAGAGAGTTCACCACAGGTTCCGAGGGGACCGAGCTTCTCCTGGAAATATCAACTCCCAAAGCAGCTTCTTCTGAACCACGAGTGGCTCATTTAACGTGAAAAAACCCTGAAATCCCAAGGGAAGGATCTGTTGCATGAGGCTACAGCTGCACGTCGCAGCACTGCTAGGGAAGAACACATGAATCACATCGAATTTACACAAGAGAAATTAACAACAAAAACCAGTGGCAACATCTGCAGTGTCCTGTCCTAAAACACCCACTGGGCTGAAAAAGAATGAGGGAAGTTTTATTTTAAATAGGGTGAATTCAAATGTTAGAAAAGAGGGTGGGTAGAACTGAAGCCCACGTATCACCAAAGGACAGAACAAAGTTGTAAGCAACAATTTTAATTCCCAAAACAAATCAAAGAGACATACAGGTCCTTTAGTGTTTTTGCTTTTTTTTTTTTTTACAAAGACTTTCCTAAAGGATCAGAATTAATTTTGGTGTAGAACAGAAGAGGATTTTTCTGCTGTGAGACTAAAAATCAAAGACAAAACCACGAGATGCGACGCTACCATATAACTTAAAAAGCACTGTGTCATGTGAACAGTCACTACTGATTACATCAAAAATATTATACATTTAACTTCTTTCATCTCTTAACATTATAAGATAGGCTGGGCAAATACCTGGCACCAAAAAATTGATGCATGATAGTTCCAATACGTTAAACAAAATGTACTATATCAGAACATTAATATTTAAAAATTTACGTCGACTTCTCGTCCAAATTCCGATGGCTCACTGCTTCCTACGAATCCTGGTCACCCTTCTGGAAAAATGAGCAAATTACCGACCTCACCTACTCGCACAGTACTCGAGGTGACTGAAACTTACTCCCAACAGAGGTGAAGGAAAGGGTATTATTGGATATTGCATTCAAATGACTGTAACAAACAAGTGTCACGTTTTAGCAAAACCTCCCAGCAGTGTCACAACATTATGTCCCAGTTTTCCCAAAATCCTGTTGCAAGGGCTCCCCCTCGCCCCCCCACCCTCCCCAAATGTAACAAAGTCACTCCAGCACCCACTGGGTTTCAAACCCCAGCAGAAATCTAACACTGACCTGAACCCAACCCCCTGTGAGTCGTACGAGGAGCTGATCGTTTATTCACCCTCTACTAATTATTAATCTTGATTTCCCATTCGTAGAGTAACATTATTGTAAAATCTAACTATTGGCAGCACCTGTGTTGCTGGTTTAGTTTCTAGAAAGAGCAATCCAGGTGCTGCTGCATTTGCTATACATTTTAATTGAACAAGTGTAATATACAATTCATATTTGAACATTATGCCATCCAAGTCCACACAATGTCCATCAAATAAATCAAGGTGATGTTGTAATAAAATACACGATCTGATTTATCTAGTAAAGTTCCTCATCACGTAGCCTATCCGAGATAGATCCAATGCCTTTAGTATCAGGCTGAAGCCAGAGGCAATCGTAAGGAAATAACCAAGTGCGCTTTATGCGGGCGAGAATTCTGACAGTGTTTAATGGTTTGCAGCATCTGCTTGTCGAGGCCAGCCTTCCTCCTCAACTCCAGAGTCATATTCTTCTTCAGATGAGTCTTTAGTGGGAGCCCTATAATTAAAATGAACTGATCAGATACTTTAGAAATTGAAGACAAGAACGGAGACAGTTTCCATAGCTTCTGGCAAACATGCCACCTGCTAAGTGCCCCCGTGACAAATGTTCTGACAAGCATCCATCTGCTAAACGACCTTCTGATCTGAAAATGGTGCTGTTCGGATTCACACTGAATTACTGGCACTCAAAAGGTGGTTGAACTCAGTTAAGTCCTTTGATTTAATCAGTAAATTGAGTATTTCCAGCAAACAAGAATGCTGGAGCTCTACAAAATCGCTTAAAGCAAACACCGGTGTAAGCAGAACATTTCCACCACCACCACCCCCTCTGAGAGGCTCGGTTTGTCAAGCCAAGCTTCAGCAGACACAAATACAAAGCACATACCTCAGTGGAGAAAGTCACTCCAAAAAGTTGTCTGGGCTAGAAACCAAGCCAGACTTCCTAAACCTCAGTCCCGCAGTTTTAACCTCAGGACCCACCCCCTCTCAACTCTTTGTTCACTACGGTTTTTTTATTTTCTTTTTTAAATCTAGATTTGCCCAGTGCTTTCAGCATTCCCATAACACAATCTTTACAACATTAAACTGATTATTTTAACAAGAGGTTCAGTAAATCAATGGATGTACCTTTTTGGCCCTCCACTGCTTGCAAGAGCAATGGAGAAAAAAACTGCAGCAGCCTGGAACTTGTGTGAGAAAAACAAAAAACCACTCCAAAAAACCCCCCACCACCTCAGAGTGGTAGAAATTAGAAGGAAAAATTTCTGTCCTCAGTACAGTCACAATTAAATCTCAGATTTTTACTGTTAACTTAATGATATTTATAATTTACTTTTATTTCTACAGGTATACACGCACACAGAAAGCTTAAAAGTAACTTAATATATAAGTTTATTTTTAAGTTTCTATTTAAAAAAATTAAACAATACAATCCACAAGTCTCTAGACAGAACAGGTGCTAAATCAGCCATGTACAATATACAGAAAATTGGATCCTTTTTTAGGTTGTGTGCATGGTTTTGTGTCTTTGTTCCTATAGCAAACATCAGGATAACCTGACTAGCTGCATTATCAGTTTTGATACTTCTGTTATGGTTTTACCTAATGTATCCTGGCTCTTTCTTGCCCTCTACAACGTCTTTGTCAACTTCCACGCATACAATGTCAGAATTGGGCACTTCAAACATGGGCTCCAGCAACAGCTTTTCCTACAAGAAAACAGAGGGGAAAAAATATGTCAGTACGCCTTCTTCTACAGAACAGTATGGTTAGCAAGTGATTTTCAGAGCCAGGAGGTTTTCTTGGAAGAAATCCAAACACCCACATAGAAAGACACTTACTGTGTTCACAGAAGACCCAGAACTAAGTGAGTTTTTGACTGACCATTGTCATTTAGGTCCATACACACGAACACAGGTGGCTTAATTTACTCACTACAAGACTTAATTTACTCACCATTATGGATCGAAGACCTCTTGCACCGGTTTTTCTGTCCAGAGCCAGTCTGGCTATAGCCTTCAATGCATCTTCAGTTACATTTAATTCACACTACGTAGAAAAACCATGGTGAGTTTAGTTGATTGTGTCATTTACAACTCAACAGTGAGTTAAGTGCAACAGCGCAGGTGAAAATAACAAAGTAGTGATTTACTCGTTGCAGAGCAGAACATTTAAGATTTAAGCTACATACGTAAAGCTTCAGCCACACTTTGTTTCTGACTAACATTACCAGCGCTGACTATGTGTGGCTCTTGATGCCTATCAGACAAGGTCATTAGAATGTTAACATGAAGAGCAGCTCAACTACTTCCAGGTTACTTGCTCCACAAGGACAGTTATCCACACTAAACAAGTCAGGTTTGAATGTGTCAGCTTTTTTCCAGAGCAGGGAAGTTCACATATGGGGGGAAGAAGTGTTTTCAAATGATATTTTAGATAGCTTTAACACTGTATTTTTATAGACAAGAATATGAAAGAATCACCAAATAAAAATTCAAACCTTATCCATGCTGAATAGTGCCTGGTACTGAGGAACCACAGCATTTCGTGGCTCAGTAAGAATCCGTACGAGGGTTTTCTCATCTAGGCTGTGCAGAGGAACCACAACGGGCAAACGTCCCACGAACTCCGGGATCATGCCAAACTCAATGAGATCTCTGGCTTCCACGTGGCGCAGCAGGCGATCCTTTTCTTCGATGTCTTCCTGGGGATCAGACTCTCCACTTATATTCGCGAGATCAGCTGCTGCTGCAGCCCTTCTGCCTTTTCCCATGTTAGCTGGTGTCCCAAATCCTAGATACTGCAAAACAAAGGTGTTACACTTACAGAACTATCATAGTTTTCTTTATGTAACTAAATCATGTACCACGTGCATAAAAAAAATATCTGGAGTGACTGATTATGTCATTACATATTCATTCACGCTCAAGAAACTAGCTATAGTAAAACTGAATGCCTTGCACACAATCAGTTTCTTATAACATTTAATTACCTCACTAAGGTATCAACACATCAGAGTGAGTAAAAGCAAGTTTTTCTTAAAATAAGAAAAGGTCAGTAACTGGTCAGTTTAGGACACTAAAAAGGGCTCAGTATCAACTGTATCAATAGTAAAACTCTGGACATCTTTTCCTCGGTTTCATACTTGGTACACTGCAACTTAAATAAATTCTATTATAATTTCTAGAACTGTTTCACATAATCTGTTCTTAAGAAACACAGGACATGACAATAATGTAAAATAATGTCCACACTTAGGTGTGGACAATGAGTCTACTACCAACAGCTTTCAACCTTCCCCCCCTAATTCTTTCCTGGTTGCATATACTAAAAATGTCTCTGTGGAAGCAGAGACCACTGCAAGCTACTTAAGCCTCCTAACAACAGGCTTGTTCTTTGCTACTTTTCTTAGGCTTGAGCTCAGGTTCCCAGATAACCAATGGGAAACCACTGCTCTACAAACTTAGTGTGTTTATAGATACAATGAGATCTTTAGGAGTCAGTACCACAAATAGTAATTAAAATAATCATTTTTCAGTTCAAATACAACCTGATGTACTCACTTTTTCATTTTTCCTTCTGCTGATAATTCTGTCAAGACCATTAAAAGCACCAGAAGCTACGAAGAGGATGTTTGTTGTGTCAACCTGCACCGTTTCTCCACGCAGTTTACGAGAATTCTTTTCTGGAACATTTACTATTGTGCCTTCCAGTAATTTTAACAAGCCCTAAGAAGGAAAGAAGAAATAAGAAGCAATATAAAATTCCATTGTGTAGCATCATATAAGGTGGCACACCCTACTGTGCTTACTTGCACAATTTACGTTTCTTCTCCCCCTATGCCTTTATAGTAACAGTAAGTGTCTAAAGAAATCAGTTTTCCACATGAGACAACCAATTCCACTCAAAGAGAGACAAAAATCTTTCTTTAATGTGACTCCCATGCACATTATGAGCTGCACTGAGTAATGAGCTGCTTTAAGAGTTCTGTCAGAATGGAAAACGCTGTCTATTCTTGCCTACATTATGCAACTTGTTATCTGGATGCTGTGAAGACATTTTTTGATGAAACATTTCTATGAAGCAGCCCCGAGTCCCTTCTGAGCATGTGATATATGACAGGATGATACGTAGACTCGATGAGCTGTTTGCTTACGAAGTAAAATGACTCCACAGAAGTACTTACTTGTTGAACACCTTCTCCTCCCACATCCCGTAACTGATGAATACCAGGAACGCTGCCAATCTTATCTACTTCATCCAGAAAAACAATTCCTGCAGTTACAGAAAATGGATTTAAGGAAAATTCCCACTTTTTAAGAGAAGTGAGAGCTTACATACAGGGAAGAACATCATTTAAGACAGCGGTAGTCTGTTCTACGACCATACTATAGATTGTAACAACGTACACAATCTCACAGAATCCTAGGGGTTGGAAGGGACCTCAAAAGATCATCCAGTCCAACCCCCCTGCCAGAGCAGAGGGGGTTATCTCTTATGGATGAGAACATCGATGACAACATCCATCTCTTATGGATGAGAACAAAAACTACAAGATACGCTTTGAGCTCTTTTCAGGTTTATTATTTCAGATTTAAAGTGCTATAATTCAGGTGCACACAACAGGACTATGCATTACAGAAGTACTGGGGGTGTCAAAGTTTGGAGCACTCGGGTGAGATTAATGCAGTCTATGGATGAACTTCAGGAAACAGACTGTAGAAGTTTACCTTGCTGAGCTTTTTCTACATTGTAGTTGGCATCTTGCAGGAGTTTCGCAATGACGGATTCAATGTCTTCACCAACATAGCCAGCTTGAGTCAAAGTGGTACAATCACAGATAGCAAAAGGTACATCTAGGCATTTAGCTAGAGTCTGAGCCAGCAAGGTTTTACCTGGTAAAACAGAAACTGTATATAACTTCCATACATTTCTTTAGAGCACATAAACTCAAGTATTTACCATAGGATCATCATTCAGGCATTTTGAATGATGCCAACTTGTTAATATATTCATGTAAGAATATTTTTCATGGAAGTCAGTGTTTATAAACAGTATTGTTTACATTGGCAAGCTGTATTTCTGAATTAGACAAAGAGTACACAATTGAGGCAGCTTGAATTGCATACAGCACCACCAATAAAATGTCACACAATATAAACACCAAAATCCATGTACTTGCATAGATTAAAGATTAAGTAGATCAGTAGCCCTTTGCAGACATTCAGGGTGCAATGCAAAGTCCAACTGCCCTTCCTTTGAAGTTGGGGAGAAATAAAATATTAGTATTATTAAAAGTATTAGTATTAAAAGTATTAGTATTATCATCTCCCAAATAGTCTGCAAAATGCTGTCCCTTCAGCACAAACACTCTCACTTCCCATGAACACACAAATACAACTTCTTTTAACCCCCCTGCAACTGATCTGTCCCAGAGGTGAAACAACAGTAGCTGCAACAACTCAGCTTGCCAATTAAAGCAGAGAAACTTTAAATGCATTTTATTTCAACCCAGTGAAAGTTGTATCTTTTAATCAGTCAGTGAATATAGGCATTAAAAAAAAAGAAGAAAGAAAACCACATGACCAGATTTCCTTCCTTTCCAAGGCCATTTAGCTCTGCTTGTTACCATGGCATGAAAGCACAACAATCCCAGTTTGGAATTCACTATTTAGCTTTTTATACACCAAATTGGAATAATCACAAAAGAGGAAAATCTCTCATTAACGATCATTCTAAGAAAAATCTGTCACCTATAAAAACATGCAGCTGTGTACCTGATCCAGTTGGTCCAAGCAGCAAAATATTACTTTTTTCAAGTTTAATGTCATCATTAGGTGAATCTAGTACTTCTCCTCCCCGTTTTTCCTGAGGTATCTGCTGGTTCATTTGTTGCTGCATCGATGCTCCTAAAGCATTACCGTGTGGACTGATTCCAGCAATCTGCAGTAGTTCTGAAGAGAACAATAACAGCACTGTTTGAGCACTGACAAGGTCTGCCATAATACCTTAAGTATACAATAAAACCTTCATTCTTCTGTTCTGCAAACCTGTAATTCTATCCATACAGAAGTTTACGGACAGGACTGCAACAGAAATGTAGCACAATTATTACAAAAACAGGAGTTCCAATAGTATTTTTGCACAGTGCATATTTGCATTTATGAAAAGAATTTCCAGTGGTGCAGTGGATTACCTAAAAATACTCCTCTACAGTAAAACAAGAGAAATTTTCAGTCCTTACAAACTGACTCACTTTAACTGTAATTTTCTATTTTTAATACATGAGAAGAAATTAACCCAAAAGTACAAGAACTGGTGTATTACAACAATTACAAAAGCAATGCACAGGTTTGCTCTCAAGACTTAAAAGCTTGTCTTAGATCAGCTGCTACAGGTTTTGTCTCTACACACAGACCTAGAGACCGAGTTGGATTTTCTTTCTTCAGAGCACTAGAGTTTTAGTTGGTTTGCAGGATAGAATATTAAGAAAACTGGTTTGAAAAGGTGTAACAGCAGTGACAAATTGATCTACACTGGATTAAGGAAGAAGTGAAATAGCCAGTGAGAGTTCCAGTGAAATGAAAACGAACATGACTGCCCTCACTTGGATTAAGAAAAAAAAAAGGCATTCTGAGGTTCAAGGTGATGGTGCCTTTGAAGAGCACAAATACCCTGCAGAAAACAGTTGCCTAACTTCCCTTATTATCTACTTCCCATCATATCTTCTGTGGCATTATTAATATAACCAGAGCTCCGATTTAAATTAAAAATAAATCTCAATTTCCACTTGTTCTACTGAGGACAACTCTAAGGACAGATGATAATTATTTTACAAGCTTCATGAAAGGTATCTTGTAATTTTACTTGCTTTCCACCTAGAACTAGATAAAGAGACCCTGGCCACCTGTTAAAAATACGCTCAATGCCATTGATTCAATTTACTTCCAGAAGAAAAACAAACAGGATTTCACCTGACATTTCAAACCAGCCATCACTAAAGACTATTCTATGTTAACATCAAAAGAGTAGATATTACAGAGGAGGACATGAGGAGAGAGTTCACTTACTTGTAAATCTGTACTCATCCTCCCGTCTTCTGATTTCTAATTCTAAGAGAGGATGAAAACAGTAATAAAAAATAAGTTTATAAAAGCTGATAAATTCTCCACCTCTTGCCCTCTTCTGAATACACCTTATCGCTGTGTACTGAAGTGTTTCTAACAAGAAATTCCCACATGAATTAGTTTTTATTGCTGCCAAAATTGACCCAAAACCCAACCTGCATACTTTTAAAATGACAGCAAGCTTCCTACTACTAAAACCAGCCAGGCAATAATCTCTGATGAGATTTGCATTTTAATGCCATTTACAGAAGGGGAAAAACATGCTGTAACAGAACTTTGTTTTGAAAAGCCTTCCTTAAACTCTCACATTTATATCTGAGTGTTACAGCGTAAGATTTCACATATTTCTAAGTACTATTGATTGTAAACGTTCACTGCCAGTCTCTCTGGGTGCACACCAACCTATCTCCCTGTAGCGGATCAGGAACCTCTCTGTGCCAGCTACACAACTGCTCTCCTCCCATTACCAGAAAAGTGCTACTAAATGTTTCCTCCTCGGTTAAAATACTTCTTTATGTAAATTTAAAAAAAAATAATCAAAGAAGATTCTATTTGCTTAGCTCACTATTTATTGCAAGACAGAACAAAACGCCTTTAAAAAACAAATCAAGGTACACTTTGAATCAGAGAGAGTAACTTAATCCTACCTCTAAAAATAAATTAGATCAACATAGCTACACGCTTACTCAGGAGCAAAAGTACTGCCAAGAGTAACTCCATCTACACCTGCTAGACATGGAACAATACTATGGTGACCGACTGATGCTGCCAACAGCAGCAAGCAAGGTTAGAAAGCTTGTTATTCACTAAATTCACTATGCAAAATATTTGTCTGGATGATCTGCATTGTTGCGTATGGATTAAGCAGATTTACCATTAAGCAGCAGATGAGATTAGAAAGAAAAGTTTAGGAGGCTCACTTTATAAAGCCAAAGGAAAATAACTTAATAACATGTGTCAGTAAAAAATGCTGACCGTGTAATACAGTGGGCAATACCCACAGCACCAAAAACCTTCTGGATTACTTGTAATTAAATCACAAAGCTTTACATATAGTGAAAATTAAATCTAAGAATTCTTTTAGACCATTTCAGTTACAGAACACCTGGTGTCAAGGTAAAAACCTTCCTCGAGTTTCTTAAGTTACAGCCCTGAAATGGTTAAGTTTTATTTGAGCAGAAGAAATAGCAAAGATCATACAAACCTCTCGGTGTTAAAGAAGTCTGCTTTTCTACTTCTGCTTGCTGCCTCAGGTTAGCTGGGATGTTATTGTAGATTCTCTTGTAATGATTGTACACAGCAACTGAAAGCACCTTCTTGGCAAAACACTGACCAACAACGTATTTGTCGAGGTAGTTATAAATCTGAAAAGTAAATCAATTTTAGTAAAAGATAAAAAATAAGTTATTTTGTGCCAAAGATGGACTTTGGTGTAAACCAAGCATTACAGAACTGAGAAACAGAAACCCAGCATCTATAATACAAAATATATTCCTGTTGACAAGTTGACTTAAAAATGTGGCACTTACACAATGATACCGTGTCTGTCAGTTCTCCCCTACTAATATTTAATTCCATTGTCATTTTCAATCAAATTTGTAAGAGGAACAGAAATTTCAATACTGAATTTCTTAAGAGAGGCCTATCCAAGGGGATAGATGCAGCTTCAGAAACCATCACAGTCCACTGGGAACTGAGAAACACAGTGAGCTCCCTCACTATTTGGGAGAGAGAAACCAAATGACTCGAGATGGGTCACGGCCATGAGCTAATCACACAGTTCTCACCCAGAAACAGGTCAAATAAAAGGTTCTGCAGCTACAGAAGGAAGCTGCTGACATTAAAGGTGCAGAATATAAAGCCACAGCAGGAAATAAAAGCTACTATGGTTGGTGAGGGTTGAGGTTAGCCTCAGGGTCACCAGAAGAAAATGAAGGTACTGGACTTCAGTCACGAGACAAAGGCAGAAGAAAACAAGTCAGATTGCTTTTATTGGATCTACTTATTCCCTTTATCAGCACCCTGCTGGGTCACACAGTTCTCAAAGGTTTAATCTTGAGCTAATCATCTTTATCATTTGTTGCTCTCACAGTAGACAGTTACACACCTGATGCAGCTTAAGCAGTAAAGCATTTCACCATGCTGTAACACAAAGAACCACTGGGGCGGGATTCAGATCCGTACCTTTTTCGGTGGAGGTGGTGGCTTCTGCTGGAATGCCAACTTCACAGCTTCTGCTGCTGATTCGGGCTCTTTAATGATGCTCTTTTTTGTGTCTGCCTCTGACAGTACAACGAAAAAATGGTGACACTTCTCACACTTCACAAAACGGGTGGAAGCTGCAGAAAAAGTAAAAGAAAAAGGTCAGAGGGATTGCTCAGACAGCATTCTGCCCGAGCTTTGACACATGGGACAAGCACCTGTAAGACAGCACAGCCACCTCTGTGTTTACACAACACTCCTTAGAAACTTTCAAAGCAATTATCAGACTATGAAATTTGACACAGAGGGAAGACAATTTGCCCAAAACATCACAGTGCAGAGCAGCAACCAAACAAGGGATTAAAAAGCAAAAATCTATTTCATACTTATCCAGTAGCACTGCACTTGGAAGAGGAGACTTTGCACCTCAGAGTGCAAAATTAATGAGGGCTTCAAACTCTGCAGGAATTGTTGCTAACTCTCAAACTAGCAGACCAAACCAAAACGGTGGTCAGGGACAGACTGAAGTGCATGGAAGCAAACTACAGTCTCAAAGGCAGCAGATTCAGGGAGGGGTGGCTGTGGCAGGTCCCGGTCTCTGCATCCCCCCGACTGTGGTTTGCTCGAGTCACCTCAGCCCAGGGCAAGGAGCAGAGCAGGGTCACACAAAGGGCTCATCCCACCACGGGGCAGCTGTGGTATGCAACAGATGAGCAGCACTTTGATGCTTTCAAGATCTTTTGCTTATTTATTTTTACTGGCATGAAGAGAACAAATTCCTCTCGCATTCCAAAAGCGAAACCCTCCTACTGCTGACTTTGTGAACCACATCTCTAGAAATCAATGTAAGTTTTAACAGAACAAGAAAACCTGGGAAGTTTGCTCTGAAATGCAAGGAAACCAAGTTTAAATGCTGTTATCTCCCTACAACTGAGCACTCAGAACTGCAAGCACCTTTGCTGTTCTCAAATACTGGCATGTTTTTCTGTGTTCTTTGAGCAAACACGTAAAAGCACAGCCAAGAGCCTTCATGTCAAATTACCTCACTGTCATTAAGATGCCTGCAAATATTTACAGTGTGGCAAAACACAAGCCAAGTGCTGGTTTTGAAGGTATTTCTGAAGTCCATAAGAGGTGACCTCGCCAAAGAGAGAGGTTGGGTTTTGACAGCACATACAGGAAGCCAAAACAATTGAAGGATTAATCTTAAAAACACTTGTGGGGTTGAGATAATGGGCTACTATTAAACTGTTACAGGGTGAAAAGGCATCAGGAAAAAAAGAGCAGGGAAGCTTCTTGCCTGTTCAGTACGTACAGTAGCAGGGGAGTGTTGCTTTGGAGGGTGGCATCAGGTGGAGGCAGCAAAAGCAGAGCCTGGGTAAGGCTTCTTATGTCAATCAGCTTTACAGCTATTGGATTTCACTCTGTATCTGAGGCTCACATCTTATTTCACTGATCACAAACTCTCCCTACAGAGCCTCATGACCCCAAACAGCACAGGAGCCACTGAGAAAGTGTGTCAAAGCAAAATTCCTTTTGATTTGTGTCATATTCTTCCTTAATTGTTAATTACTGGAGAACCATTGCCCAGCAAAGCCTTGTGTGAGATTTGTGGGTACAAAGGGAAGCCACATTAAACACAAATTCCCTTGGACAACCAGGCTATCACACCGCCAGTAGACAGCAATTAATTTACTAATAAATGTGGCTTTTATTCAGCGTTTCCCTACTTCTCTCAAAACGACTAAAAACTTAATATTCAAAAACTGAAACAAATGCTAATCACGTATTTTCCTTTGGCTTTAGATATTTACTTAAGGCTCAGCAGTTCAGTAATTCAGAATTGAGCGAATTCATCATTTTTCATGACTAAGAAACACTAAAGGCTTATTTGAAAAATCAAGTTACAGTCTGTTTAATTCAATCTGCAGCCCATTCATTTTGAGAAGAGCAGGACAGGGGGTTTTTCTCTTATGATTTTTTGGTTTCTTTTGTAAAATCATTTTAAAGATAATTAGAACTTAGCACTTCTGTTCTCCAGCCACTTTACACTCTATAGGAAGCACTGTGCTTAAACTAACAGACACAGGTCCAGAGAAAACTTGACCATAACTCACAGGAATTTCTGAGAAATCAGAGCAATTACAATCTTTGGTTTACTTTTTTTAAGTTACCAATTAATAGAAAACTGATGACTGCTGTTCAAGATGAACAAAAAACTCCACTCCTTTACCTGGTGGCGCTGTGCTTAGAGTGAACCAGTATCAGCCTTAAATTAACGGCTGTGAAATCCTAAAGCCTCAGAGCAGAAGGTGCAAGGAAGAGAAATGTAGATACATCCAATTATTTGCAGGCAGACTTCCCCATATTTTGACCTGAGCAGCTGCAACACTGTTCCTACAAGTTCAAAGTGGTTTTCCAGCCCCAAGCTGCTCACAGTACCTGTGCTGTCCTGATGTCTCAATTCAGGTGTGATATCACTCCCTGTGAACTTCAGATATATTAGATATTTCCTCCCATAATATCAGTATGAATTAATCCTCTTCCTAAGAAAGTTTCCAAATGCACTTAAAGATTTCTAGTGACACTGACAACACAGTAAATCACATCTCTATTTTCCAGGGATACACAGGACTTGTTCCACTCCAGGGCAATGCCTGAATGGTATTTCCAGATAAAAACCCAAACTGGAGCAGAGCAAACATATCAGTGAAGCGAGAGTGTTGCAGAATGTCTCTGTCTACTCGTGAGTCATCTGATAAGAAGGTAAACAAGGTTGAAAATCCTCCCACTGTTTTCAACCACACCTAGACCAGGGAGAGGCCAACATACTGAATGCCACACAGGGCTGTATTTCCAGTTCCATCAACTGGTGCCAGGTTTTTTTAGAAAATCTTGTTGCCTATAGTTTAGAATAAAAAAAGGGTTTATTCTTTCTGGAGAAAAAAATCGTAACTGAGGACCGATGCTTTTATCTAACATAAATAAATATATTGTTATTATAGAATTGTCTTGTGATTCATGATGTTTGATCATATTAATTAGCTAGTATTTTATATGAGTAGCAACAAGTAATAGCAGATCCGCCCATTATTTCCACCAGCTGTGATATTCACAACTGTTGGGACACATTTCTGCTGACCTTGTCTTAAGCTCCTTAGTGCACAAGTCTGATTATGACTTGATACTTCCTCCTTGAGCCCCGCCAACTGACAACGTGGTATTTGCTTCCTGACAACTATTTTACAGGCTGGTCTCATTAGTACCAAAATAAAGAGAAATGTCTTCAGGTCTGATAGACCCTAACTGGCATTAATTTGGACTGTACTTCAAAAAAAGCTCTTCCTGCTGGACACCAGGCATCTGACCCAGTTTGGATTTTCTATTTGGACTTTCTTGCCTGCAACTTGGGATGTGTTACGGGTCTGACTTCGCCAGAGAAGACCAATCCAGTCAGCCATCTGTCATCTACTAATTCCTCTGCTGGATAAGCACTTTGTGATAGTACCCGTGGGATTAAAGCTTTGCTTAGTAAACAAAGGACAGACATTGCAAACGTATGTATAGAAAAGTATATATTTATATAATGGACAGAAAGAAATATCAGTAGTTAAAATGGTGTTGTTAATGCATCTCTTCTGCTGCATAAAATGTAACAAACTATTTTAAAACCACGTATTTACAGTTGCAGTCCAAATTCCACCACCACACGTCACAGGGAATTACCCCACTGTGCCCAGAGCCAACACATGCTTTACGTCAGCGTGGCCAAACTAAGCATAATGACATTTCTTACACTGTATAATTCCTTGGAGTTCTAGGCAGACTCAAGCTTGACATTAGATCACAAATATAATCACATCTGTGGCTATGTGTAAAAGAAAGAGAGTTCAGGAGAACTTACACACAAAGGTCTCCACGTGCGTGCACAGGTCCCCACACTTCGGGCAGCGCAGCTGGTTCCCTCCTTTCCCAGAGCTTCCAGAGCTTGACTTCTTACCACCCCCTTCACCGACTGACTTCTGAAAAAGATTTCCAGACAATTACCCCCAAACAATGGCGCTGTTACATCAGGCATGTAGCAGTGTTTATGGAATCCAGTAATGGCCACACTGCAATAGCTGAGCAACACAATAACTATTGTTAGGATTTTCTAAAGGCTTTGGAAATGCAAAGCAACACAGATATAAACATTCTGAAGTGTACACACATCTGCATTTCCCCGTTCTGCCAGTTCTGCATGCCCACTGAAGAGGCATCTCATAGCTACATTAGAACTGCTTGACTGTCACTAGCACACTAACGAGCTAAACTCTGTCAAGAATGTTTTAACAGCCTATTTCAACGTAATTTATTCTATCCCCAGAGAAGAAAAATCATAGAGACATTATCACAATTGTGCTGTTTCTAAGGGGTTCTGAAGCCTCAATCCTTCTCAGGTCCTGGCCAGGTGTAGCTATGCTGGCAGATGGCTGCAGGGTAGATGTGGCCTATAAAACAAGCACCTCAGAAACTGCTCAGAAATATTTTGTTTTTCACTTCCAGAGTTCCCTGATAGAGACCTACTTGTCTTTCTCCATGTTACCTTGCCTAGTGGTGTTCAAGGTTACATTCTTAAAATCTATATCCATTCTATGCCTTCACACTTCGATTAATAATAACAGCTATTACATTTTAGGGAACAGCAAAGATCTCTCTTCCCTTTTCTAAGGCAGCTGCCCATTTTTTTAAACCTTGCTCGCCTACTCATTTCTCCTCCCAGCCCTTCTCAAGAAAAAGAGACTATTAAAAATGTTTTATCTTCCTTCTTTTTCCATTAAAGAAGTTTAATCTGCACCTCCAGAACATACCCGTGTCATCTGGACAGCCCCTCAGGTGTCCCAACACACCACATTAAGGCAAAGTTACTGCCTGCGAACTCTCAAGATCTTATTTGCTGACTAAAGAGCAGTTTTATTCTCAGGTAATCTGAAGAAGCTGTTTATTAACTATAATTATAGAGAAAGACCGGGATGAAAATAGATACAATTTACTAACAAGAATAAAGCTGGTCTCCTCACAAATTTGTCTTGCTTAATACAACTACCAAATCAGTCCTGAAAACAAACACATTTTTAAATGTACTTACTTTAAAAAGCCTGCTTGGAAGCAGCAGGATTTTGAAGGAGAATAGTTCCAATTACTACTCGTTCCTGAGATCCTCAAACCTGGTTTGGATTTACAACATTCTACAAAGTTTTCAAGTGTCCCTTTACACTGGGCAAAACATTTTATAAAACTGGGAAAAGCGTGATGGGATGGTTGTAAGGTTTGTCTGCTAACAAATTCACAATACAATTCTTTTTTCTTCACTGTCAGTTGTAGCGATTTGAAGGATCAGAAATGGCAAGAGCTAGCAAAACTTTCAGGAAGATTCTAATTTTAAGTAAGGAAAAATTCTACTAAAATCATTAGGAAATGTTTTATGTAAGTTATTGAAGAACCTTATGCATGGAGATTACCTTGCTTCCATCTCCAGACCCATCCTTGCTTGCACCATCCTTTGAAGCGAAATACGCTGGCGTTTCCGAAAAGTTTCTAAGAGGAATTCGTCTCAGGGAACAAGTTTCAAAAGTCCCAAGTTTTCCTAAAACAGGGATGCGTGTACGACCACAAGTAATACCTAAAAAAAAATGAAAACAAGAAAATTTAACACAAGAAATACTCTAGTTCTAATCCCGATGCCACCAAACCCCAGAATTTATTTACAGTAAATGAGGCTCAAAGATTTCAGCAACCAAACTCAACTCGGAACATCCAAATTTCAGTTATCCACAATAAATCCTCTTCATCACCTTAATGCTCACTTCATTAAGAGCTGCCTGGATTTCCCCCAAAATGACACAAAAGTAATTCCAGGTCCTCCTCAGACAATTGAGAGTCTCATTGTGTCATGAAACAGGGAACATCCCACTTATGAAACTGATCATTAAATACCATCCCCATCCAGCGCTTCTTGTGAAATAATTCAGCCCCTGGAGTAAGGGAGAGACCTCTGAAGCATCTCCTTATTACACATAAATTACCAAAGCAGCGTCTCAGATCGCATGTCTGGACTTGGGTTTCACTTGGGAACTCTACTGGAAACTGGTTTCCAGGAAGCCGAGGTACCACCTGACAAGAGAAAAGTTGTCCTGAGGAAAATGAAAAGTTGTGCTGCATTCGGCACGTGCCGACCCTCGCAGACAGGCACAAGCAAATTCGATGTAATCTGAACCTTGCTGAAATAAGTTATTGCCTGGTTGAGAAACTGAACAGTCCCTTCCTCCTCTTGCAACAGCAGGATTACAGTGCACGACTAGGTGTGATGTGAATCAGCATTATGCTGTGTTTGTGATTTCAACATCTCCCAACACAGACGAGAGCCTGGAATCCACATCTCCTATCTCTCGTTTCAAGTGGCAAATGTCTCACTTGCTCTATGTTGTTGATAAGAATTCTGTGGCTTACCAACAGAAGAGCTACACAGCAACAACGACGATTAAAAACTTGATGTTAATACATGGTTTTACTGTTAGAGAGGAGAGAATCCTACAGAAAACTCCAAAAACTCTTCTAAAAGGAGAATAAAAACAGTAAGAATGGCAGGAGGAGCACAGTTCATTTGCTCTGACAGAGGTAACAATGACAACCAAGAGCTGGAATCTTAGTTGAAAGAGGACATTCCAGATAATTCACCTTACTACTGTAACAGGAAAACAGAAAAATAAGGAAGAAAACCATTATGGATGAGCCTAGATTTACCAAGAGAAGTCTCACAGGCTTCTGAGAAGCCACAACCGAGAAGACGGTGTCAAACGAGATCTGAAGTTGTTTTATTAACTTATATGCTGCTTCAGATTCCTGAACTTGATGATTTTTAATAAATGCAATCTTTTAAAAATCTGCAATAGGATTACTTCTGCCTGTAAACCTGAGGGAGGCACAACAATCAACGTGCCTTCCAGTTTTAAACTCCTCTGCTGAGTGCCACCGCAACGCAGCAAGATGCTTTAAATCACACAGGATAAACTGTGAAAATATCCCAGTAAACTTAAAAACTGGCTCACTCTCCCAAGCAGTTGTGTTCTTTCCATAGAATTCAGAAGACCACGTGTGTGCCAAGTACACTTGTCAGCAGAGAATGAGATGTGGTGAGTGTTTACAATACAAGAGCTGTTCTGCAGTGACCGGGGGCTTTACTCCTCACGGATGGTTCCTTCACTGAGATTTCTTTTGCCACTTCTAAAGGGAACTGAGAAAAGACCCCATAACAACATCCAGAAAACAAACCACCTCACCTTCCCTGACCAAAACCTGGGGTCACACAGCTCTCCTGCAGAACAGGAGGTCTGGAAAAAGGATGAAGCACCAAGTAACTCAAATGTTTTACCAGCAAGCAGCACACATGGCCTGAAGATCACCAATTTTAATTCAGAGCACCCCAGTGACACAGAAAACACACTGAAAACTGATGGATGAATGCTGAAACCAAGTGCTGAGCCATGCCACGTTCCAGACTGTGCTCATCTACTCATTGGAAACACTGCAGCTGCGGGGCTTCACCGCCGGGACGCTGGCAGCAGACCCAGGCCAGCCAGCAGCATGAGGCTTTTGTCACTGTTAAATTCACCCTCACAAAAGCCTCAGCAGCTTTTGGGGAACATTAAACTCAGGCTGCCACGCGTGCTGAGCTCTGAAGGGTATAGATAGGCTAAACCAGACATAAATCATGTTACTGCTGCATCAGCTCGTGGCTAAACACGGAAAGTCTCATCCCTGTGCTGGCCGTGAGGTCTCAGAGACATCATTTTGGACAAAACATCCTTGTGCAGTTAAAGAATGAAGCAATGAGAAAGTTATTGCAACTGCTTTCTTGCATAAGCAAGCCTGGGGGCAGATTGTCTGGAGAATTCACCATCCCAACCCAGCTCCTGGCGACTCCCACCAACTGATCCGGCACTGCCAGATGTTCAGGCACACAACATCTGGCTCATGCAGCAGCACTCACTCACACACACCCCCTGCACTCAGGGCCTGGGTGGTTTTTTGAAAGAGCAGCTTTAAAGGTACCCAGGGTGTCCACATAAGTGTTTTTAAAAAATAACAGGAGGCTCCTCTACAACCTTTAATTGACACTCGAGGAAATAAATACTGACTTTTGGGCCCAGCATCAAATATCTTGGAAGAATCTGTTGCCCAAGGAAGTGACAGGGACACTGTGACAGCAGAGGAGTCTCCTCCTCATTGTCCCACACAACACCTGATGGATTAAACTGATCCACACACTCCCAACACTCTCAGGTTTGTACCAACCAGCAAACAAAGTACCTGGCACAAGATATAATCTGTTACAGCAACAAAAATGCACTAAAATATTTTTTAAAAGAACTTTCATGGAAAGCTGATGCATAAATCATCTTATTCCTCTTTATCCGTGTTCTGGTCTCATTCATTCTTTTACAGACCCCTTTTAAACCTTAGTTCTGACAAAAATAACACAAGTTTCAAAACGCACGATCCTGCATTGAACTCAGAATGTTGCTTGATCTGAAGTTTATTGTTTCAGTGGGTTTACGTGAGGCCAGACAGGCTGGAGCTCAAAGTACTCAAACCTTTCAGCACAGGTGACACCAGAGATGCAAACGCAAAGTCAACCTCGATGAGTTAAGCCACCTCTTGAAGGCAATAAATCACCCCTGACTCACCAGGCTATTGCTGCAGGCACAAGCATTCAAAACCCTGTTGCAAATGTGGCAGCAGCAGAGATTTTCAGCACGGTTTGGGGCTGCTCTGCCTTTCACTAGAAGCAGCACACGGTGTGTGAACTCTGCCTACCCACCAGAACGAGATGAAAAGGACAAAAGTGGGAAAAAAGCAACGACCTCCCTCGGCTCTGAGTCCTGGTGAGCAGCTGGCACGGCCTCACCCTCCTGTCGGGTTGGGAATAATTACTTTTTGCTAACTGAGCCCAAGCTTTCAGAAGAAACACGTCAAGTTGAGGTTGTAAAGAAGGCAGGCTTTAATCAGTCGGCTAATTAAGCTCATTTGCTAACACCGCAGGGTAAGGCAGACCGGACAACTGCTGCTCCCGTTGACATGAGCTATTCTGGCGTTACATGTCCCAGGACGTGTCAATGCGGGTTCATTCTCTAACCCTGACCCGCCACCGGCCGCCTCCTCGCACCGCCCAGGGCGACACCGGCAGCGGATTAAGGGAAAAACACCCGAAAAAGGCCCAGGCAGGCACCCAGCGCCGGGCCCAAGCCCTTATCGCCGCGCTGCAGCCCGGCCGGGCCCGTCCCCCGGCTCCGGGGAGCCGGCGGCAGCGCTGACAGCCCGAGGGAACGGGGCCGCCCCTCAGCGAGGCGGAAGGCGCCGCC
>VZRW01007566.1:939095-1007117 GCA_013398125.1 Aegotheles bennettii | reverse complement strand
GGGGCCCTGAGGAGACCCCGGGGTGAGGGGGGCCCTGAGGAGGCCTGAGGGGGGGCCCTGAGGAGACCCCGGGGTGAGGGGGGCTCTGAGGAGACCCCAGGGTGAGGGGGGTGCTGAGGGGGGTCCCTGAGGGCCCTGGGCAGGGTCTCTCAGGCTCCAGGGCAGCGTTACCCCCGGCTGAGGCTGTGCCTGAGGGGTCGGGGGCTGTGAGGAGCTGCTGGGCCGGGGGTCGGGGCAGCTTTGGGGCTCCAGGGAGGGTTTATCCCCAGCCCTGAGGTGCTCCAGACTGACCAGGGGGGGAGGTTTGGGACTTGGCCCCTCAGGGAGCCCAAAGCCCAGCCCTGCCCCACCCTGGGGGTTCATCTGCCCGGGGGGTGCTGAGGGGGGTTTTGCCCCCTTTTCCCTCCTGGGAGCGGTGGGAGCAGTGCTGGGGGACAGGGGAAGGCGCCTGCTGCCATGTCCCAGTTATCCATAACCCTTCTTCCCCATGGCCTGGGTTTGGCTTTCAGAAAGCACCCGTAGCCCTGACATCTCCCCTGCGACTCCCGGCCCTGCCTGCAGCCCCCGTCAGCTCTCGGTGCTGGTGTGGCTGGTTTTTATAGAACCATAGAATCATTGTGGTTGGAAGGGACCTCCAGGGGCATCAAGTCCAACCTTTATCCCATCATATTCCCAACCATCAGACCATCAGACCATGGCCTCAAGTGCCTCATCAACCCGTTTTTTGAACACCCCCAGGGACGGTGACTCCACCACCTCCCTGGGCAGCCCATTCCAGTGCCCAACCACCCTCCCAGTAAAGAACTTCTTCCTAATCTCCAACCTAAACTTCCCCTGATGGAACTTGAGGCCATTATTCTCTTGGCCTGTGGGAGTGGGCTTGGCTGATCCTCTCCAGCAGGGTTTCCTCTCCACTGGCACGGTCAAAGTCTTTCTAAAGTGATAATGAAAGGGAAGTGTTGCTGGTGCAGTGGGGATGACTCTCATGGAGAGTATGACCAAGCACTCTGAACACATTCATGGGTTTCAATTCCTTCAGGGGAATTATTTTTAAGAGGTTGGGGTCTTTTAGGTTGTTTGGTTTTACTGACAATGAAACTTGGGTCTCCAGAAGCTGGGTCGCGAACAGCATCAGGTTGGTTGTGATCTGAAGTACCTTTGGTGGCTGGTTCCTTGTTTGGAGGTCATGGTTCAGCTTTTCTGTGGCTTGGAGAGCTGTTGACACAGCCATTTGTGCGTGCAGTGCTGCATTTCTGTGCCAAGGGGAAAGAAACAGGGCATCGACCTCAGCAAAAGAAAATCTATCATCAAAGCAAAACCACTGAGCCTTGCTCCAAAAGAGGGGCAGCCCTTAGGAGTGGGGGTCTTGGGAAGAAAGGAGCTGGTTGATCAGCCCAGGTCGTGGTGACCAGCTGGTAACAGGTGAACTGGGAAGCTCAGAATTCCCATTTGGGTGGACTCTGAACCTGAACGTTGACAGGACAAGGGTCATTGGTGTGTGCCTGTCCCTCACCTGCCAGCAGCTTCATGCTCCCGAGTGACATGCCAGCCCCCAGCTTGGCTGGAGGGTGCTGACAGGCTGAGGTGGAGCACAGCAGGAGGAGGTTACCAACCCTTCATGGCAACCAGGGTTGTCCACTGAAAGCCCCTCCTGCCCCTCTGTGTCTGGCGTAGCGGGGCCCTGACAGTGACTTGTGCTTCTTGGCCCTGCTATGAGCTCACACTCAGGGAGGATGTGTTCTTTACGCTGGAATCTGTTGTTTCTGTCTCATTTTGTGGTTGTTGAGGAGCTTCATGGTAAAGGAATCAGCAGATTAAATTGCTGTTTCCTTTCTCCAATGACCCAGCTGCCCTCTCAGTCCAGTAAAGCATATCTGTGCCTGCTCTGCCTTGCAGGCTCCTGGAATTGATATTTTTTACCTCTGCTGTCATTTTATGTGCTGCCAGACTATGGCAAAGAGTGGGATTGTTGACGTGAGCACCAAAACAAAGCTGTGCATCACTCAAACAGTGGCCATGCAGCTGAGTTTCCCACTTCTGATGGCTTTGTTGGACAGGACGGGTGTTTCGCCTGCTCTCTGGAAGATGTTCATTGTCTTGCAATTTAGAAAGTGCTTTCCCTTTTCAAATTCATCTTTTCTGTACTTGGAAAATGGCAAGTGAAGGCTGGAAGATGAGGGAATTGTAACTGACTGTTAATCCAGCTGTGACCCAGGGAGTTAAACCCACACAGCAGCAGCAGGGAGTGACTCACGGAGCACACCGGCGTCTTATTCCGTGAGGAATTAAGAAACTAAACCTATTGATTTATACTTGGCAACTGTTAAGTAACAAGAGCAAAAGTTGCTTTGTTTTATTGTGCTCAGTGCTGTTTGTGAAGGCAGGGAAATAATCTCCTGAGGCAGCCAGGGAAAGCCATTGAGCCTGCAAGCTCCAGATCTGTTTGATACCCTCTGTTGTATAAATGGGAGCTAATGGTCTCTCACTGCTTTAAAAAACATTAAATCTAGAAGTTACAAAACTTCATTACTAATTAATGGAGTGTTATGAAAACTTCCATTATGAGTTCTGGGACATTCTGACTTCAGAGTGAATTAGTGGCATTCCTGCGTGGACTCAGATCTGTGTTAATTGCTGTGCTTCAAAGGTGTCTTTGTTGGTGACTCCTGGCAAGGGTCTGCTGCTGTGTGGACAGAATTAAACCTTTGGGGCTCTTCTGTAAACCAAGCCTCGAATCAGCTGATGTTCCCAATGCACTTTGGGCCTCCTTTGGGTCAGTTACACCGAGGTGGAAGAAAGGTCTGAACATTTAGGTTCGTGAAATAATGTAAATCTGTTGTGTGAACCGCCGAGGGGCTGCATGGATGTTTATTGGATATAAATTTGGAGTGCTTTATAAATTAAAAACAAGTTGAAATCGTGCTTTAGCTTCTTGAGCCACTCACAGCCTGCACCACCGTTGTCTTTCTCTACAGCTCTCGCAGGGGAATGCTGGTACAAAAGCATCATCATTTCATAATTAGGCCGGTGCAGTGAGGCAGGCAGGTGGCTGCCTCTTGGGAGAGCAATTCATAGAATCATAGAATCATTATGGTTGGAAGGGGCCTCCAGGGGCATCAAGTCCAACCTTTATCCCATCCTATTCCTAACCATCAGACCATGGCCTCAAGTGCCTCACCAACCCGTTTTTTGAACACCCCCAGGGACGGGGACTCCACCACCTCCCTGGGCAGCCCATTCCAGTGCCCAACCACCCTCTCAGGAAAGAACTTCTTCCTAATCTCCAACCTAAACTTCCCCTGATGGAACTCGAGGCCATTTCCTCTCATCCTGTCATCAGCAATTTGGGAGAAGAGACCAACACCAGCCTCACTACAACCTCCTTTTAGGTAGTTGTAGAGGGCAATAAGGTCTCCTCTCAGTCTCCTCTTCTCCATGCTCAATAACCCCAGTTCCCTCAGCTGGTCTCCATTAGATTTGTTTTCCAGACCTCTCCCCAGCCTCGTTGCCCTTCTCTGGACTCGTTCCAGCATCTCAATGTCCTTCCCATCCTGCGGTGCCCAGAACTGGACACAGCACTCAAGGTGTGGTCTCACGAGTACAGATTAAATGATTTGTGATGAAAACTGAGGATAAGGCAGGTTGGTGTGAGTCAGGGGTCATACAATCAACTGGTAAGAGCAAACTCACCCTGATGATGCTTTATGTACACAGCACAGCTGTGAGTGCTGCCTGGGTTGAAGCTGTTGCATTGATTTCTAACTTTGTCTCTCTTTTCTCCAGGCTGACCCAAACTGAGTGCTTTGTAAACATCATGGGAGAGATCAAAGTCTCTCCTGACTATAACTGGTTCCGAAGCACAGTTCCTCTTAAAAAGGTATGTACAGCTGCCATGGACCCATGGGTGAAACGTCTCCTCTTGCTTTGTGCTGGGGGAGGCCGAGCTTGGGTGACACAGCCAACTGCCAGGGCCACCTCTGCTGCTCCTGCCTGTTGGCTCAGGCTGCAGCAGTGTGTCCAAGGCAACTTCTCTGCAGTTGGGCTGCACACGGGGCTCTTGAGAGTGGAAAGATGCCTAACCACAGTGGGAAAAACCAAGTGGTTTCTTCCACTGCGTGCCCTTTAGATGCCTTCTGCTTAATCACACTGTCCCACCACTTTCCCCCCTCGCTTGGATTTCACCACTTCCTTTCTCTTAAACATGCCCAGCGTTATTTCCACTGCGTGGTGTGTAACTTTCTCTAAGAAATAACCTTTAGGGAAGGGCTGTAGGATTTTCCATTCAGGGTTTCTCATTCATTTTACCAGTTTGTGTCTCCAGTAAATAAGAAAGATCCATTGCTGCTGACTGTGCAGGCTCTTGTCTAGGCTCTGTCCAGATGTTTCTGGTCTGTACCAGATCTGCTGGATCTCTTTGTGCCATCAGCAAAGCCAAGGGGTGCCTTGTGGGTGCTCTGAGGTGCTGCTTTATGGGGTGCAGTAAGTGAGAGGAGCTGGAGGTTGTGGTTACGTTGCTGCTGCCACGGGGACTCTGACACTGCTAGGAGCTGCTGCCTCCAGCTGCTGATACCTGCTCCGTGTTTCAGAAATGGGGGCACATGGAAACTGAAGCTGCTGGTGTCCTGGTGACCTTCAGACCTGGGAGTACCTTCCCCTCGTGAGTGATTTGGTCTACTCAGAAGTAAAACGGTGTCACAGTGATGAGTGTGGTGTGTGAAGGAGGCAGAGATAAACATTTCTGGAGAGAGGAAAAAAAAAAAAGCACAATTTGAAGATGTAATTAATCTCTGAAGTAGTCTTTAGGAATACCTTTGCCTGTGTTATCCCCCTAAAAGTACAGGCAAAGTACTTGCAGTGCAGAGGAAGGAACAACCAACCATCATCGCTGCTGGTGAGCACGTGTTGGTGCTGCCTGATCCATCTAAGGAAGCAGAGCCAGAGCTGTTTGTTTGAGAAACAAACCTGGTGTGGTGGGAGGTGTCCCTGCCCATGGCAGGGGGTGGGACTGGATGGTCTTTAAGGCCCCTTCCAACCCAAACCAGTCTGTGATTCTGGGTTCCTCCTAGAGGAGCAGGAAATGCACAGCTCCATCACCCTTCCTGCTCGTGTCACACACAGGAAGCACAGCACAGAAAATACCATTTTGAAACGAAGCCTTTAGGTCTGCCTGTGAGCCTCCGTTTGCACTGGCTTACCCAACTCCTCCCTGAAAGTCTTCATCAGGGGCCACCCTGGCTCTGCTAAGCTCAGGGGGGAAGTTCTGTCCCTCGTTTCGATGCAGTGCAGATTTTACACTTTATGTAGACTGCAGGTGATCCTTATTGATCTCTCAGAACAAGAAGGTGGCCGGTGACCCACCAGACCAGCAGCTCACCTCACTGCCAGCTGCTGACCCAGCGCTAAGCCTTGTTTGGGAGCTGGAGTTAAACTATCCAGTGTGTGGCTAGAAATAAAATAGAACAGTTACCTAAACCCATTGATTCATTGTCTGGGCTTGAGGAAAGAAACATTCTCTCTCCAGCCTCAGTTCCCTTGATGTGAACTAACTTTGAGGAGTATTGTTTGGCTTTGGAAATACTCCTAAAGGTAAATTAAAATACTCCTAAAGGTAAATTAAAATACTCCTAAAGGTAAATTGGTGACCCCATTAGTGTTTATAAATATGGAAAGGGTGAGGGGCAGGAGGATGGAGCCAGGCTCTTCTCAGTGATGTCCAGTGATAGAACAAGGGGGAACGGGTGCAAGGTGGAACCCAGGAGGTTCTGGGTGAACATAAGGAAGAACTTTGTCACTGTCAGTGCCAGAGCACTGGGCCAGGCTGCCCAGAGAGGCTGTGGAGTCTCCTTCTCTGGAGACATTCAAACCCCGCCTGGATGCATCCCTGTGTGCCCTGCTCTGGGGGGTCCTGCTCTGGCAGGGGGGTTGGACTGGATGAGCTTTTGAGGTCCATTCCAACCCCCGACATTCTGTGATTCTGTGGATTTTGAGTAGCCACCAACAGCTGCCCTGAACAGATCCCAAATGACTGATGGACTGACAGTGGAGAACAGCGAGGCCCAGAGCTGCAGGGTTGTGTGCAAAGGGTTGTTTTGGGGGAATTTGGGACAGCTTTTGTACAAAGTTTATTTTAAAATGGTTTCAGTGGTCTGGAAGCTCTGGTATGCAATCTTTCTCTTTTTTTTTTTTTCGTAGAGACTTTACAAAACAACAGCATCATGTGATTTCTCACATGCTCCCAGAGCCTGAAATACTGGCTTTATTGCAAGCAGATTTGTTAGTCAAGCAAATCTGATCTGTGATACACTGTTCTCCTCCGATTCCCTGAGCAGCTTAACTGCACTGATGGAAAAGCAAATTGGGCTTGTGTATCACTATTCAAAAAGCTACAAAGTCTTGATATGGAGGAGGTGAATTCCTGCTGTGTGACGCAGACTTTCCCCAGAGGTTTGTGCTGGTTGTTCTGGTATGAGCTGCACTGGGTTAGAGAGGGTTGAAAGAGCATCCTAAATATACACAGTGGTCTGCTGGTGGAACAGGCCCTGGACAAACAAATCAGGCTTCCAGCATTGCTAGGAAAGAAGACCTTTAGATAAATTCCTGTACTTTTAAAGATATTAATTGTGCTAAGGCTTCTGCCCCGAGATGGGCACTATGTGAGGAACTGCTTGTTAAGGATAGCAGCTCAGGAGTGAATAATCTGCTTCAGCCAGCCACGTGTCCCAGGCACTCCAGATGCTCCTGAGGTGCTGCCAGGTGATGGAAGTGTTTTTCTTTCCAGGTCAGGCTCGCAGTGCTGCTCTGGGAGCTGCGTGTGCCTCTGTTTCTGGCAGCCAGTGGTGACTGTTTCAGATCAGTAATTGGTGGCATTAGCTGCTTGGTCCAGTTGGCTTGCAAGACCTGTGACATCTTCTGTCCCGTGAATGCAGACATCAATGGTTGGTTAAAAGCTGCCCCTGAGGGCAGTGCTGGCTCTTCCAGCCCACAGCTGCTGCTCTGTTCCTTCACAGAATCACAGAATAGCTTGAGTTGGAAGCAACCTTAAAGGTCATCTAGTCCAACTCTCCTGCCATGGGCAGGGACATCCTCCACTAGACCAGGTTGCTCTGGGCCCCATCCAACCTGACTTTGAGCTGACCTCCTGGGTCTCTCCGGAGCCATGGCACGGTGGCTCCTTTCCCAAGCGTACATTTCTGGAATATTGCATAAACCTGATCCTTTGGGGCACAGCCTTGCTCTTCCCATGATTGATTCCTGTATGAATTTTCAGATCCAGGTGTACCATCCTTCTGACTGAGGCCCTCTGAACTGAAACCCAGAGCAAAGCCTTGCCAGCTTCAGTTAACCTCACTTCCTCAGGAAGGAAGGGAGAGTATTTGTTTTTTAGGGTGTAATTTCTGAAGCACAATCCATGGCTGCAAACCCAACGTAATTCACTGCTTCCAGCACTTGCAGTGTTCTCCAGTTCTCTGCAGAAGGGTGAGCTCCCATAAGACATCATGTATGGTGGTGCTGCTGACTTGGCATGGTCAGGACACACCAAGCACTCAGTCTGACAGCGCGTGGCCACAGTTCTGAACAGAAGTTGTCATTCCAGTTAGTAAACAGCCGCAGAGAAGAAAGCTATTGTGAAGAAGAATAAAAGATGGTCTTGTTCAACAGCATCTTGAGTATTACAAAAGGAGGTTGTAGTGAGGCTGGTGTTGGTCTCTTCTCCCAAATTGCTAATGACAGGACGAGAGGATATGGCCTCAAGTTCCATCAGGGGAAGTTTAGGTTGGAGATTAGGAAGAAGTTCTTTACTGGGAGGGTGGTTGGGCACTGGAATGGGCTGCCCAGGGAGGTGGTGGAGGCACTGTCCCTGGGGGGGTTCAAAAAACGGGTTGATGAGGCCCTTGAGGCCATGGTCTTATTGTCTAATGGGTAGGAATAGGATGGGATAAAGGTTGGACTTGATGACTCTGGAGGTCCCTTCCAACTATAATGATTCTATGATTCTATGATTCTAACATTCACTACATGACAGCAATTTTGTAGAAGCAATCCTGGAAGCTGGCAGAAGAACCTAATTTGTCTTTTGTATTTCTTCTCCCCCCATGTCTCTCTTTTTCCCAGATAATAGTAGATGATGATGACAGTAAGGTCTGGTCGCTGTATGATGCAGGACCCAGGAGCATTCGGTGCCCACTCATATTTCTTCCTCCTGTAAGTGGAACTGCAGATGTGTTTTTCCAGCAGATTTTGGCACTGACTGGATGGGGCTACAGAGTTATTGCTGTGAGTATTCTCAGTCCTCTCTGGCAGTTAGTGTGCTCGTTGCTCTAATCAGAGGCTGGATAATGAAGATGAATTTCTTAGTGCTGACTAAGGAGAATCCACCAAAAAACCTGGTGGTACTCCAGAGGAGGTAGCGTGCAGATCCAGGCTGAAACCTGCTGTACATTCACCCAGAGCCTTGTGCATACACGTGATCAACTTCTCAGTCTGATTTTTTCCTGGACACCAGTTACCTTTGCCTCCAGCTGAATCTTTGTTAGCCATGAGGCAAACATACGGGTTGGTTTGGGGTTTCCATGTTTTCCCAAGGGATGGTGGATAACCTGGAGCTCAGGCTGCCTGGCTGAGAATGCTAAGTCACCTCTTAAAATGCTAACGGCTTGCTCTGTGGCTCCTCAGCTCCTGAGCTGAACTGATTAACTTGTACAATACTTTTGCTGTGGCTTTAGGAGCACTGCTGTTCCTCTAGCAGCAGTTAATGATTTCTGTCTGCTATGGAATCGCTGAAAAATCATTCCAGCCTCTCCTGCCTTGATTACAGAATGAAGCAATACTGCACTTTCCCCAGCAAACCTGCTCCGTGGTGCTTTCAGTTGTGTATTTTTGGGCAAGCAAAGGGGAGGTGGAGGGACCTGGCTGAGGAGCTTGAGCCTCGTGGTACAGGAGAGGCAGGTTGCTCTCGTGAAACCTTTGATGTGAGAATTGGTCTGACTTTCAAGCAGACAGCTGCTAGGTGCTGATCTGAGACCAGCTTCTTCTAACTCTGTATGGTTTTAGTTGCAGTATCCAGTGTACTGGGATCACCTCGAGTTCTGTGACGGATTCAGAAAACTGTTAGACCACCTTCAGCTGGATAAAGTGAGTGCTCCCAGATGGGGAAATGGACACCTAGTAGCAATGAAAACCTAATGTTTGAAAGAGTCTCATTTGAAAGCAAGCATATAAAACATGACACATAACCATAGTCTATAAATAGAGAGGCTGTGTTGCAATTCTACTTTTGAAACGAGTTTATTTTTGAAGGTGAACACCCTTGAAAATTGTCATACTTGGACTAAGTTCAGTGCTGTTCTAGTTTTTCATGAGATCCTGTGGAAGTTACCCTTCCTAACTCATTAAGTACAGAACACCACAGTAAATTATCCTGGGTTGGGACAGCTATTGAAGGAAAAGTGAAACATTCCTTTTTTTTTCCTTAAGCTTGATGAGCAAACAGAAATTTGAACCGTGACCTGAAAACGCTTTCTCTTTTCAGTATTTATCACATTTCTATCATGCATAAAAATAGAAGCTGAATAGAAGAGTTTGATTCTTTTAAAAAACGGGTTATGAGGACAGGGTAAAACTTGAATGACTTCTGTAATGAAACGTTGTGCCTGGAGGTCACTTATTTCACAAGTGTAACATGGTCTTCTGTTTTCTTTGAATTAGGTTCACCTTTTCGGAGCTTCTCTGGGAGGTTTTCTGGCTCAAAAATTTGCTGAATACACACACAAATCTCCCAGAGTCCAATCCCTTATCCTGTGTAATTCCTTCAGTGACACTTCTATCTTCAATCAGACATGGACAGCAAACAGGTAAGGAAGACAGAGATGAGCGATCAGATTGATGGCATTGATTTTTTTGCAATGAAATGTCACGCTGGTCTGGTTGGGTGTGCATCTGATGTGTTTCCAGCCTGGGTGAGGGAGGTGTGGCATGGAATACTTGTGACTTTTAAAGCCACACCACGAGGAGAATGGAAATTTTCCCGAGTCGGAGTGTGGAATTTGGCAGACGAGTCATTCCGTGATCCTCTGTGGAAGTGTGGTCAGATTTAAGAACTCTGATTTCTAGCAAAACTGTTTAGAGTGAGAAAAGTGTTATTCACCATGTTTAAAATACACTTTTGCAATGGAAGACTAACAGCTTCCCAGAGCATTTTAAGCTCCTAGCTGCCAGGTTTTCAGTTCCTGTGCTCTCGAAGCTTCATCAGGGTTTCATTTCAAGTTAGAGCACAAAGCAAGGAGAGGGAATGCTTACAACAGAGCATCCTAATGTTGGCATCCTGGGTGCTTGAAGATTGTTATGTCTTGTTTCTATTTTAGCTTTTGGCTGATGCCTGCTTTTATGCTGAAAAAAATTGTCCTGGGGAATTTTGCATCTGGTCCTCTAGATCCTGAAATGGCCGATGGGATTGATTTCATGGTGGACAGGGTAGGTAGCTGTGTACTCTACTGGCTGTAATCTCTGTAGATTTACTTTGCAGGAGGTTGTAGGTATTTCTGCTGCTTTCTTCACTGGCTTACCCAGAGGGAGGAGTAAGGAATGGATCCTTAGCAGGTGTTGACTGTTGCAGCCCCAGCAGTTTAAGTGATGCTGTGACCTTATGGAGATCAGGAGTAGTTAAGAAACTGAGGTGGAGGAGGAGAAGGTGCTGGGAGGTGTCTGTAGGCCGTGCTCTGGAGGCAGGAGCAACTCATAGAACAAGTTTAAAACATTTGTCTCATCAGAATAATACTAAATTGGAACTATAATCTTCATCTGCAGTCACGTTCCTCTTTCAAACTAACTTCTCTTTAGCTGTATTGTTAACTTCCTGCAGTGAAATATATTGGTAATTGGTTATTTCTCTCTACTGAAAGCTGGAGAGTCTGGGCCAGAGTGAGCTCGCTTCAAGACTTACCCTCAACTGCCAGAACTCCTACGTAGAACCTCATAAAATTCGAGACATCCCTGTAACCATTATGGATGTAAGTTAATCTCAACATCATCTTTTTTTATTATTGTTTTTTAAAACGGTTTCCTGCCCTTGGCAGGTGGGGCTTAGATACTCTGTCAGCAACTCAATAAATACATGCAGCAGCTAAATTCCTATTTAGATAAGCCTTCTGCTGACTGGGCAGACTGTGGACCTTCTGCTGACTGTGACTCTGTTCCGTTATGAGCTGGATGTCCTGCACAGTGACACAGCGATATGTTTGCCTATCACAGCGTTAGCTTTCTAGCTGTCGATGCCTTAACATGTTTGCTTGGTTTTGTTTCGTTAATGCTTCCACAGAAAAGCTAAGAATTCTAGGAGCAGCATACATCCAGCCTGATTTAATAAGCAAAATCTGATTAGATTCAAACTAACTGCTCTGACTTGTTACGTAGGTGTTTGACCAAAGCGCGCTTTCGACTGAAGCAAAAGAGGAAATGTATAAGCTTTATCCTAATGCCAGAAGAGCCCATCTCAAAACAGGAGGCAACTTCCCCTACCTCTGCAGGAGTGCTGAGGTCAATCTATATATTCAAGTGAGTCTCTGCGTTCCCACCCAACCCACTAATGTATAGCTGGAACGACAGTCTGAGACTCTTTTTCTGTGCTTGCTTTTGTTTCTTAACCTGCCTGAGCTCTGTTTGCTCCAGCTCCCAGATTGCTGATACAGATCATGGAGGGTTTTGGGGGTTTGGCTGTTGCCTGTTTCCTCTCTCCTTTTTGTGAACTCTTCTACTCCAGAGCCATGATTTCATCCTCACAAAAATTACACGGAAGGAACGTTTTAATGCTTCTACACCCATTTCAGTGTCATTTTTCGTGTCTGACAGATCCATTTGCTGCAGTTCCACGGGACCCGGTACGCAGCCATCGATCCCTCCATGGTCAGCGCAGAAGAGCTGGAAGTCCAAAAGATCAGCCTTCATGCCAGCAGTGAGCCAGAAGAGCAGTAGGGTTTGGAGTGCCAGTGAAAATGAGGAACGGGTTTGGTGGTCTTCCTGTGTACAATCAACTGTTCCCACTCTGCCTTTTCCCTTGCGTTAGCCGATGATCACTGTGTGATTCCAACAGGAGCAGTAGTCAGTGAACTTCCTGCAGACAGAAAACTCCAGCAGCGCGATGGGATAGATCTGTGTCATTTTTAGTCTTTGAATTCAAGGAAGCGTCTTTGAAGACTACAGTTTTAAAAACAAAGACATTTTTGCTACCAAAGTCCTCACTATCATGTTCTTAAGCAGAACAGTATTTCTTTTTATATTTTTCACTCAGCTGTATATATTGCCACATGCAGATCGTGTACTTATGAGCTGACATATATTTTTGTTGAATATTTGGTTTAAAAGATGTTTAAGTGCCAATGTTGCCATCACTTATTTGCTTCATATGTTGTGTTGTAAGTTAGTTTCTATTTGAAATAAAGGGTTTGAATTTTTAACTTTCTTGCTCTTTAAAAATGGTTTTCAATAAAACTTCACTTTCAGCACGTGTCTCATGTTGACTGCAAGAGAACAGCAGCCACAGTCCTGGTTTGCCTCCACAGACTCCTCTAGCAATTAAGAAAACCAGCACTTTCTGCCTGAATTCACCTCGAGCATTAATTACAAGGTTGCACTGTAAGTGAGAGTTATGTGGCATTTTTTTACTAAAGAATGACTAAGAAATAACTTGCAAACTTACGGGTAAAATCTGGATTTATTGAAATACAGGCATTATTTTTCCCCTTGAAACACTGTAAAAAATAAATACCAAGTATTAAGTGACAAATTGGTATTTAAGAAAACTCTGCCCTTGTCAGAGACTGTGTCAGTAACCAGTGACCATTCTTACCTTATGCTTTTCAAGCTGTCACCTAAGGATTTTTATTTATAAACAGTACCTATATATTAATGTACACTTACAAACAGTAGATATTAATGTTCTTCTCCAAAACTTCTTGTGAAGAGTCAAAACATTAAAGATCAACACCCTTCAGGTTCCAAAAGGACCAAGCAGTCTCCTTGGACTGTTCTTAACTTCCCACCCTAATAGGGAAGTGACAGACATCCCCCCCGAAAAGGTAAGTAAGGATCACTCCTGAAAACAAAGGCTTTCCCCTCAATAATTTAAAAAAATCGACAATTAAAAATTTATATACAAAAATGTGATGTAAACAAGTTAAACAGTGTAGTATGTCCCAGTACTCACAGTATGACACGTGAGGCTCACTCGCTGCACACTCTTCTGCATCAAGAGGTGTTCTAGACCATGAGCATTTATCATTTCAGACCAAGAGGGAAGCAGCAGCGATGCCACCTTTTTATGACCAGAAGCCCTTAGCTTGCAGCTGCCTTCTGAGCAGTAGTTTGGTAGCTCTGAGGATCCACCAGTTGAAGGGACTGGTGTCCTCCTGGTGTTACATGGCCGTGCACTTCCGTGGAGAGGCAGAGTCCGCGTTTGCTTTTTTCCGAATGCTTTCTGGAAGAGAGGGAACATTTGGCTGCACAGAAAGTATAAAGCCATGGGCAGGATGTGTTCATTTCTCAAAATAAAAGGAAGAGAAAGGAATGAGGTGTAATGGTAGAGAGGGGGCTTTGAGCTGCTGTGAGCTGGCTTTGCAGGAGTTCCTCTCCGTGTATGCTGAGTACCCACAGGATGCAGGCAGCGCTCAGCGTGCATTATTTGAGGGAAGACAAAACTCTCACCTGCTAAATCTCTTCTTCCAATCCCCACGAGGCCTTCGTACAATCCCTTGATTGGATTTTCTCCTGCTGTGATCACACCGTGAAGCCAGATAAGCAACATTCGGTGGCCGTGCTCCCTGTAGCTTTTAGTACCTGGGGAGATCAAACCACAACTGAAATCCTGCACTTAACCACACGTGGCTCTGATGGAGGGGAGTTCTGATCTGGTGGGTTTGGACACCCATCCCTCCTCTTTGGATTTTACTAGGAGGCTCTAAGTACAGCTTAGCTTAATTCCTGGTTGTGGTGCTTGATTAACTCTAAACTTCACAGAGTGGGCTATGGATGAGCTTGGGGTTATCAGACAATTGTTTGTGGCAATACAGAATTCTGCCTTCAGAGCACAGCTCAGCCCCTGGCTCCCATCATGCAACATGCAGAGTCCTGACAGTAACCATTGGTGATCTGGTTCTGAAACTTAGAATTCTGCTAAAGTATCTCTTAAATTCTAAATGGGACTTCACTGCCTTCTGGGTTCAGCTCCATAAAACAAAAATACTAAACCCATCATGTTTCTTCTGTCCTAGAGAACATGAATTATAGCAAGAACTGGCAAGGTCTTGCAAGTGCCTCAGGAGCAAGCAATGGCCAACTAACCCCTGTGCTCATGTGCTTCACTCCTAGACAAATTCCAGCATGTAGATAACTCCACATTCATTAAAACCAGGATTTTTAACCTAATCTTTCTTTTGGTTGTTTCAAATAAGCCAGCTGGTTTTCTTCATGCTTTGCTGTAACTACAGTCTTATCTCCTAGAGACACAGTCCAACTGAAGGAAGGAAGAGCTCTGGGCAGTGTTTTATACCTGTCCATTGCTGCTCAATAGCCCGAATGTGGGCATCAGTGAATTTCCAGTAATGTGCCAGCTTCTTCCATTCACCAGGTTTGAGGTACTTAGTAGCCAATCTCCACATCACCGAGCGGATGTGCTGTGTTTCCAGCCTGTGATCTTGCCTGAAGGTCAAGTGCTTTGCCATCCAGGAGTCGGAGTCGCTCTTCAGATTGTCCTGCGAAGCCAGAAAAGGGGGTTCAGTTGGGCTGCTGCAGATGGACCCACCACCCTGCAGCCTCCTGCACCCTCAGCTGTGAGTTTGTTCTGGCCCAGCACGCTTTGTTTATTCTCTTTGTTCATAGAATCATAGAACAGTTCAGGTTGGAAGGGACCTTAAAGATCATCTGGTTCCAACCCTGCCTCCCACTGTTGAAAAACTCCCCACGTCCCATTTGGTGACTTCAGGCTGAGCATTTTCCTGCTCAGTTTCTCCAGGGAAAAGAAACTAACGCTATCCCACTCCCTTCTACAGCCTTAAGTAGATGCTGTTGGCATGGTGAGGGCTTTTGTTTTTCTTAAGGTGCTGAAAGTAGAGGCCAGGCTGCTGAAGGATATCTTGTATTTCTTTTCCTTTTGGAATGTGGAGTCTCGATGGCGATGGTAAAGCTCCACCTGCCCTGGAAAGAGCAGGGAATGGTGGTGTGAGCTCCTCACCTTTTCCCATTTGTAAAACCGATCGGCTTTGATAATCATGTCTGCCAAGTTGATGTGATTGCCTCGGGCAGCAACATCCAGAGATGTTTTCCCTTGCTGAAATTAGAAGTGGAGAAATGAGCTGGAAAGACGTTGCACGCTGAGGAGGCACCACCTGCACACCCACCTGAAGTCTGCAGTAGCAGGCAGCATGGCCTGTTGAGCAGCACACCCAGCTGGGGTGGAGGACCCCTACTCTCCAGCTGCAAACACCTGGGATGTGAGCTCGCTTTGAGCTACCGCGTGCAGGGCATGTGGAGGCATCTTAGAATCATCTCCCAGGCTCTGCAGCATCTCCTCTGCTGCTGCAGGGGATCTGCCCATTGGGCAGGAGCAGCTGAGGACACATCCCATAACCCACAGGATAGCAGGGTGCCTTCAGGCTCCCATGGGTGCAGCTGTAAAGGGATCAGCACGATAAGCCAAGTAGTGGCTTACAGTCTTTTATAAGCCTTTTGCACAGCGGGTTTGCTGACTCATAGAATCATTAAGGTTGGGAGAGATCTTCAAGATCTTCCAGTCCAACTGCCTACCTACCTACCTCACTACTAAACCATAACAAAATGGAACATGGAACCAAAGTGATTTATACAGTGGTGGATATATATAGTGGTGATTTATATAGTGGTGGAGTCACTGTCCCTGGGGGTGTTCAAAAAACGGGTTGATGAGGCACTTGAGGCCATGGTCTAATGGTCTAATGGTTAGGAATATGATGGGATAAAGGTTGGACTTGATGACCCTGGAGGTCCCTTCCAACCATAATGATTCTATGATTCTATACACCTCGTTAATTCATAGGCTCCACATATGCACAATTAGAAATGGTCTCCTAGGAGAAGCACAGGCTGATGGGACTATAAAAATGCCATGATTTTGGATTTGGAGGGTGCAGAGGTGTATTTGTATCTAAAAGCATAGTGCAGAAAGGAAGAGTATTTCAAAGTTGCATGAAAGCAAGCCAGCCTGGCCATCAGGGTGTGCCCGGGAGAATGGTTCTAGCCTCAGGTGTGAGCAGAAACCCAATTTCACCCAGAAAAGTGTGAAGGTGTTCCCTGCACGGAGCATCTCACTGCAGTTCCACACACTGCTGGAAGGTGGCAAACGTTCACCGCAGCTGAAGGCCATCTCAACCCGGTGGCTTCAGCCTGTCTGTGCTTTAACCCACTGCAAAGGGCAGACACGATTTTAATCTCTGCCCAAACTCCTCCAGCACTTTCCAGGCATATGCCACACTTTCAGGCTGCACACAACTTGCCTGATTCCTCTGGAATTCCTTTTCTTGATTTAATTAGAGGGCAAAAGCCCTGGACAGTGGTGCCAGATCTATACCACGATACTTCTAACCTATTAAAACATGCTGTAATTCTTGAGGTGTAGTATTTATCATTATTTGAGATCTTTGATATCAATGTGCATGATAGCACAGGCAGAAGTAGCAGGAACTAGAACAACTTCAAGGAGAGAAGGTCTGCTCACTGTATGAACCGTTTTCTACCTTCCTAAAAACCAGTCACTTCCCTAGAAAACACATCAAAATAACCTAATTTCAAGGCCTTATCCCTGGAAATACCCAGATTTTAATATTATTACTAGCCTTCCTTGAAAAGGCAGCAAAGAACATCTATATTTTCCTGCCATACTCCCACAGAATCTCTTCAACCCCTGGAGATATTTACCTTGTCTGTCAGCTTCAGATTAACTCCTGCAATGAGAATCATCTCGGCGATGTCCTGCCTGCCGTGCTCTGCAGCGATGTGGAGCGAGGTCTGCAGCCTCTGCAGGAGGGGTGGGAAAGGACTAAATGTCAGAGAGGGACAAGTGTGAGGCCAGGATGGGACAGAACAATAGCAGGAGGAAGCGCTGTAGAATGCTGCCAGCTCTGCCCTCCTTTCCCCTCTATCCTGTTTTAAGCTGAGGGCCAAACACCCTCCTCCCACAATGTGGAGTTGGGTTCCTCAGGCTGAGCAGAACTGCTCTGTCCCAGCACCAGCACTGGGAAGCCTCCCTAGTAACATTTCAGTCTAAAGAAGGAACAGCTTCAGTTCCATAAAGCTCCCTAGGGTCACTTACAGGACTAGATTATTTCCTGTAATTTTAACAATTTCTGTAGGCAAAGTGTTTGGCCAAGGGAGGGAAGGACCTGTGCCAATTCTTTGTTCCTGGGACAGGGGGCAGTTTACAGCATGCACTGCAAACCCTACACACCTTGGGACTGTCTCATGCAAACAACTAAAATCAAACACTAAATGTGGCAATTTTATGGTGTCACCAGGAGAGAACATCACTACAAGAATGAACCTTAACTGAAACATTACAAACAAGCTACACAAAGCCCCTCATCCACAAAATTACAACTGGGTGAGACAACCAGCTACCCCTAGGCTTGCCTCTCATTCTCAGCCCCCCAAACATTTTGTAGAATATCCTCCAGCCTGAAATTTCTCCCACCTGCTTTCCAGCAGGGAGGAGAGAGCCTGACTCTGCAATGTTGCTGTGCTCAGGGACACGGCGCAGCAACACTCAGAATCATTTCACAGGTCTCATGTTTCTGAAGTTGCACTTCCAGGTTTCCTGCTCTTTAATCCTGTCCCCAAGGTGACTGAATTCCCCAGAAAACTGGTTCACATTTCAAAGGCAAAGCAGGGGGATCTGCAGCCTTACGTTATCTGGAATGTCAAGGTCACACTCCGCATCAATGAAGAGCTTCACCATGGCAGGGAAGTTCTGCAGCACCGCAATGTGGGTCGCTGATGTGTTTTGCTGCAGGAAGAATTACAGAATCACAGACTGGTTGGGGTTGGAAAGGACCTTAAAGATCATCTAGTTCTAGCCCCCCTGCCATGGGCAGGGACACCTTCCACTAGACCAGGTTGCTCCAAGCCCCACCCAACCTGACCTTGAATGTATAACTATATGCTAACTATACTGTAAGCCTACTCTGTGGTTGTATTTGGTGATAGTATTTAATTTCCCATGCTGCCAAAGTGTTACATCTTCCCCAGACAGCTGCTCCTAGGTCCAAAGGAATTTTTCTTATTTTTTGTGAACCACTTTGCACATTTCAACAGGTGAAGAAAAGCAAGGCAAAACATCATCCGGTTCTTCTGCTTTGCCAGAGGCATCTGGGCAGATGGGGGAGGAGAGCAAAGAGCAGCAAAAGTTGGATGATATCCCCACCAAAGTCTAAGCATGGGGTGGGTGGCCGTAGTGTGGCTGAACCAGCAAAAGACCTACATGCCAGAGCCTTCCCTGAAGGGCCATGAAATTTCTGGCTGAGGTAGCCAGAGATCAGCACTGCACTTCCACAAAGGTTTCTGAGGAGACCCTGTGCTTAGGGAGAGCTTCACTCACGGCACCGAGAGGACCATGCTGTGCCCAGCATGTCTTCTACAACAGCTGCTGGCCTGGACTGGGGGCAGACTGGGGACACTGCCCCATAAGCACAGACCCCACAGCAGCACTGGTCCTTGCAGAGCCGCTCTGTGCTCTTGCACAGCTCCACAAACTGGCCTGACCTTTTTGTAAGCAATGAGAGCATTGAGTGGGACTCACGTGATTAACAGCATCCATGTGGATCCCTGCGTCCATCAGGATCCTGGCTATCTCCTCATAGCCGTGCAGTGCTGCATAATGAAGGCAGTTCATCTTCTTCTGAGAGGCACAGCAGAAGAGATGGGTATTAGTCAGGCCACCTTCTCAAAGACTGCAGTGGTTATAGACTCTCCCTGCTTCCCTCCTGTGAAAGCACCATGCCCCCATGCTGACAAATTCATAGAGATTGTCTCCACAGCCAAACCGGTCCCAGGGAGCTTCACCCCTCTTTGTACAAAGCCAGGGCACCTTCCTCTGAGCTGTTTCTGAAGTGCTCTTCTCCACACGGCCTCACCTGATAATGGGAGCCCATCCCTGGGAGGCCACAGATCTGGGCAAAAATCCACAAAGCAGTGTTTGGAAATGGAATCACCTCCACGGAGCTCACCTGGGTTTGGGCATTGACATTGGCACCTGCTTCCAAGAGCAGCTTCACGCAGTCGCTGTGACCCCCCTCAGCAGCCAGGTGCAGAGCTGTAAGTCCTTCCTGGACGAGGCAAAAGAGACAAGCAACACTTCTGTAGACAAGGCCAAGACAGAGCAGTGGAATGAACAATTCTCTACCCCGTTTTCTGAACCCATGACATGTTAAAATACCAGCTCTGAGGGCCAGGGATCTCCAGTAGATTGTTAGGAAAATAAAGGACACAATTATCTATCATCAACATACCAGAGTATTGCTCTATCCTTATGCCAGTAGAAAACAGCTGGCCCAGGGGCCACAAGACACCGTGTTCACCATCTCCAGCCCATCAGCAAACAAAAAAGGATTTACATGGACAATGAAGACAAACCATTTTCCTGGAGTAGCCCAGAGACAGCCATAGGCAGAACTGGAAACCTGTTACCCTCGACCACTGCTTCAGCCCATTTCTTTACAAGGAACAGGCAGAATTCCTAAGTGATTTAACCTGGTTTCATAATTGCTCTTCACACAAAGGGCAGCTCATCTTGGGGAAGACAAACGTTACCAGAGTAACCACAGAAGGTGGTTTCCCCTCTTTCAGATCCTGATCACAATCAAATACACTTTTCAAAGACAATAATCAAGTAAGACTTAAAAAATTGCTGATAAACTTAATTGGGAGTGTGCCCTGGAATAAATATCCAGCCAGTATTTGCTATCTAAATAATTAACTGTGTTCCAGGCACATAATTTTCCAAAGCAGGTCTGTCACAGAGCAGAAGGTTCATATGTTCAGTCACTAAGTCAATACTATAAAGCACAGTGAAGTTTAGTTTAAAACTCACTCAATAACAATTTAGGCACTCGAATGTACAAGGGTCAGGGAAGACAAGGGAGACTAAATGGAGTGATAAGGTAGGTCAGCAGACACAGCAGGAAGAAAAGGCAGCTCTTTAGAATTGGTCTAAGAAGGATGTTGCCTTTCACTGACACTCTGTGAGCGTGACCTGTATTTACACACATACACTTTAGATAAAATCAGCTATTTTCTAAACCTCTCCCATCAATGCTGACTACTCAGCCTGATGAATATTCTGTGGTATTTCTATGGGGAAAAAGGGTGAAGCTGATGTGGTTTTAATTTCGTTTAAATGTACTTACTAAGTTCTTTTTGTCAAGGTCCACTCTGAGATCTACAATCCTCCGCAGCACAGGGAGATGTCCATTTTTAGCAGCTAAATGCAATGCTGTATTTTCTTCCTGAAAGTAAACACCACTTCATACATACATGTAAAGTCCTGGAGAGAAATCCAACATGGACTAAGGCGCAAATGGCTTCCAAGCAGATAGGGAAAAAAAACCCCTGACATGCCACAACTACAGTTACAACTGCTGACAACTTGTCTGCATGAGCCTCCTTTGGTAACCTGTCCCCTGACTTTCACATCCTCTAATCCTTGGGCTCTGCCTCCCTTGCAGGTGGTTTTATGCCCATACCTTGTCTTTGGCACTGTGAGAACAACCCAGTTGAATCAGGAACTCCACCACCTCCAGCCGTCCGTGCTCTGCAGCCAGGTGAAACGCTGTCCTGTCCATCTTTGAAAGGAAGCAGAAAGAAATACAGACCAAGAAAGGCTCAGAAAGCACAAGATGAGATCATCTGCTGCAAAGAATATACCTTGGGTGATAACCCAGTCCACAGGGGGGAAAAGTGCTGTGCTTCAAGGATAATTATCTTTTATTCTGCTTTACCTATGGGGTAACCCTAACCAAACAAGGTGAACAGAACTGCCCTCTGGGGCTAATAACTCCAAGCACTTTGGTCTCACCAGACACTGGAAAATAGATCTTTTCAGTGTTTATTTCATATAAATAGAGGGTAATAAATAGTTTACTAAAAGCAACTAAGGATATAAAACAGAATTAATACCTGAGACCACTCTTATCGAGTGAGTCAGAACCCTTTTGGGGAAAGGGGGAAAGGCAGATCTCTTGTTGCTTCATTTCACTCCCAAGCACAGAGTGGAGATCACCCTAGAAACTGTGAAGACCAAGGAGTGGAAAAGAGTGTGCACCAGCTCCTGTGTGCTCCTACACTATCCTTGGGAACAGATCAGCTCATGCTGGACATGCTGGGAGAGGGTTACCCTTGGTTACTGCTTACCTACAATACACCCTGAAGCATCAGCTGCACAAGAGGAGGACATTGAAATTTCTGAACTCATTGTGCAAGAGGCTACATTGGGAAGCCTCAGCTGCTGAAGCTTGATTAGAGCCAGATTCCTCATCATCCCTAAGCCTGTCTCCGCAGGAGGGCCAGAGCCTGTGTGGGATACCTTCGGTTCCCCGGGAACAGCAGCTGACTCTGAGCCTTTTCCCAAGACCAAGGGCAACATTCCTGCTAAGCACAGCACAGCAGGATCAGACCTCGTGAAACAAAGCAGTGAAGAGCCTTCCTACCTTGTCCGTCTTATCCACACACATGTCCTCCAGGTCCTCCATGATGAACTCCATCACCTGCATGTGTCCCCTCTGAGCTGCACAGTGGAGCAGGTTCCTGCCATTCTAGAGAGGAGGTAGAGGACCATTCATTTAACAAGTCCAAGGCTGCAGGACAGTCTCTTTTAACAACCCCTTCCTGTTAGCAAAGACCCATTCCATGCCTCCCACACCTCGAGGGCTGAACAAGCTTGTGCTGCAGACAGCAAGCTCTGACTGAGGTATTAATGGTCCTTTTCCCAGCCAAGGTCTATTTTAAAACACACGGCCTGCTGCTTCACTAAACCCATTTCCCATTGCTGGAACATCTTCCACATCACCACTGCACAAATGAGAGCTGAGGAAGCAGTGTCCATCTCTACAGCTACAATTATTACGTCTGTTTTAGACAGAAGCACAGATGGCAGTCCCCACAGCAGTGGCTGTCACACACCTCAGCTCACAGGTAAGCCTCTCCCTCCCTCCCTGTCACCGTCTGGAGCTGTGGTGGACCCAAGGAGGGAGACTCTCACCCTATTGACACAGTTAATCTTGGCCCCAGCATTGACAAGGATCTGCAGGACACGGAGGTGGCCAAACCAGGCAGACAGGAGCAGCGCGTTCATTCCAAACTTGGTGGAAGAGAAGAGAGACACTCAGAGCTAAAACTGCAGCCATTACCATCCCCACCCTGAAGGGAAGCTGTCCCTCTGCCTTCATAAAGTTTCCCAAATATCTTTGTTTCTCTCTGGGTTTTCCTTAGCCCCACTTTCTCCAATTACCACTATTCCTGCCACAGATGGTTGCAGCAGCTGAGCACAGACCTGCCTCTTGACTGCCACTTCCCAGTCAATGGTGTGTAGTAGCCTGGCTGTTATGGGGCAGAGAGAACTTGCTGGCTGCCACTGGCTTCCCACAAGCCCCAACAAAGCCAAGCATCCTCCAGAAAACCTCACAGATTCTACCAGCCTACTTCCCACTCCCTATGCATGCAAGAAGGCCAAAGGACAGAGCACAGACACATCCAAAAACAAGGCACTGCACCTGCCTCAGCAGGGAGGCCACAGCTTCCCAAGCACTGCAATGCCTTGTGCCACCCACCCAGGGCTAAGGTGAAGTCTGTAACAGACCAGACCCTGGCGCTCCCCCAGCACAGAACACATTTGCAGGACACACAAGGCAGGTTCACCATCATACACTGTCTTCATCATCCAGAGGGACATCGTGATCCAGGAGCAGTCGCACGGCATCCACATTCCCTGCTCCCGCCGCCCAGTGCAGGGCAGTCCGGTCTGTCTGGAAGGGAAGGGAGGAGAGAGGGAAGGCTGAGCTATGCAGACTGCGTGTGCACCCATCAGCCTTTCTGAAGGCCAAGATCTCCTTTGCCATCCATGAAGCCAGAACTTCCTGCACTGTGCAGGGTTTTTTTGGACGCAGCCCTCTGTCTCTTTGCTCTCTGGTCAGGCAGACAGGTGCTATCACATTCTACTCAGAAACTGCAGTTCTGGACTATAACGACAGCATAGAAATGAGAAACATTGCTGACCACAGATGGACAGGTTGAAAAAGCAGGGATGGGTACAATCCCGTATTTCCAGGAACCTCCTGGTCAACAAGGGGTGACCTGCACCAGGAACTGAGTTAGTCCTGAGACAGCAAAGTCAAAGCCTGTCATTGCAGCTGTGTGCACCTGGCACATGGGTTCTGAGGGGAACCATAAATCATCACCCTCCCTTGGTGCTTGCAGCTTTCCAGTCTGGCCAGGAGGACAGTGCTGTGGCTTTCAGTGTGCTGTGAGACTGCTCCGCTGCCACAGGCCCTCCTTAGGCTGGGTGGTGTATTCTAAAGCTTTTACAGATTGAGCAGCCGAGGAGAAGAGCAGTGTTGTTGAGCTGCACTTCCTGCAGCTGAGAGGTGGAAAAGCCCAGGACTTACATTGTTTTTGGCTTTGATGTCAACCCCTCTCCTGATGAGCTCCTCCATCCTGGCTGTGTCATTACGCTTAGCTGCATCGTGGAACTCCTTCTCCGAGTGAAGCACTGCAGCAGGGACAGAAGAGTGGGCATTAAAACAGTGCTGGCAGGGAGCCCCAACAAACCTCCCCTTCATCTCAAGGAAGGATGACTGCAGAAAGATTCTTCCAGCAAGAATTCCAGCCCGACAGACACTGATAGGATTGCTGGATGATGGGATAAAGGTTGGACTTGATGCCCCTGGAGGTCCCTTCCAACCATAATGATTCTATGATTTGGAGGTCTGAGCTTCCTACTTGGTGTCCACACCAGCCCTGTAAATGTAAGTGCACCCTGGTCGTAGCAGGTACCCACCCATCAGCAGCATTTCAGGGGACATTTAGGAGCTTTTCTCCCTCTTTCGAGCTCAGGTTCCAGGATATTTCATACCTCATGGTGCTGAATATGAACGCAGTTATCCCAATAACAGTGTGAGTGGTTTGCCCTCAGTGCAATGCACCACCTGGCAGGCAGTTTATTATGCAAGAGATTTTTACAAGCAGCAAAGCAGATGAGGAGAAATGAGCTAAAGAAATGAGCATGAGGAGAAATGAGCTCAAAGGGTCTGCTGGGCTCTACCTGAGGCTGTGGGACACCGAGACAACCCGGGGCGGCTGGGGACCGGTGGATAAAGGGGGGCAAAACGCCCAAATAGGGGGGTACCGGCCTTATTTGCGGCATCTTTAGGGTGCAGGATGCTTTGGGGCAGCAGCGGTCCGGACTCCTGCGGGCGTTACACACAGACTTTGCTCCTGGATGCATTTTTAAACGCCTCGTTATCCTTCACAGCACCCAGGCCTTGCCCCAGAGCCCCCTCCCCGGGCCCGGAGGGAGCCGGAGCCGCCTCCTGCCACACAAATCCCCCCCTCCCGGCCCCGCCGGGGCAGCCCCCGGCTCGCCCGCACTCACGGCTCTCGTCCCCCGGCTCCAGGGCGTCCCCCATGTCGCGACCCGCCCGCCGCCGCCTCAGGGCGGGCTGACAGGCGCGGCCCCGCCGCTGCCTCAGGGGCGGGCTGGCTGTGGCCGCCCAGCCGCCGCAGAGCGCCTCCTTAACTGTTTATTTAAAGGAAAACAAAATAAAATAAAGCCTCTTTCCGGCAAACGCGGTGTTTTGGGGCCGCTGTGGGGTGATTCGGAGGGGGAAACGCAGCTGCCGCCATTTCGGTCCGGGTTACCTCAGCGCGGCTCGGCTCGGCGCTGCTGCCCGGGGGCTGGGGGAGGTTTAATTCGGTCTCCAAACCGGTTTGGAAGGAGAGGGATTTCTGTTCTGTGGGAAATAGGGGTGAGTTGTTGGTTTATTTCCCCGAAAAGCAGGGGTCGGGGCATTTCCAGGGGATGAGGTGCTCTTATCTCCCACAGGGCTGGGGCACGGCAGCAGCTGCAGGAGGGGGTGAAAAGCTGCTTCACTCGGCCTTTTAGTTAATTCTGATTCAGCATCTGGGGCTGGTTTTGTCTTTTCTTTTCCGTTTTGATAGTATGAGGAGGAAGTAACCAGGCAGTGGCTGAGCTGAGGTTGGGGGGAGAATCAGATCTGCTCTGAGGAGGCCTGAGGTAGGCAGAAAAAGGACCAAAAAAGCGCCCAAAATTTACAAAACTGGGTTTCTCACCTTTCCTGCCTTTGCTTGAGCTCAGTCTGCCACGGATATGAGAGAATCCCGGAGTGGTTTGGGTGTGAAGGGACCTTAAAGCTCACCCAGTGCCACCCCCTGCCATGGGCAGGGACACCTCCCCCCACACCAGGGTGCTCCAAGCCCCATCCAACCTGGCCTTCAGCACTGCCAGGGAGGGGCAGCCACAGCTTCTCTGGGCACCCTGGGCCAGGCTCTCACCACCCTCACACCAAACAATTTCTCCCTCCCATCCCATCTCCATCTCCCCTCTGGCAGTTGGAACCCGTTCCCCCTCGTCCCATCACTCCCTGCCCTTGGCACCAGTCCCTCTCCAGCTTTCCTGGAGCCCCTTCAGGTACCCTAAAGTCTCCCACAGCCTTCTCTTCTCCAGGCTGAACACCCCCAACTCTCTCAGCCTGTCCCCAGAGCAGAGCTGCTCCAGCCCTCTGAGCATCTTTGTGGCCTCCTCTGGTCTCACTCCAACAGCTCCATGTCCTGATGTTGGGGACTCCAGAACTGGACACAGTACTCCAGGTGGGGACTCAGGAGAGCAGAGTAGAGGGGGTGAATCCCCTCCCTCGACCTGTTGGTCACGTTATATGGGGTGACACATTGAGCGACACCTTGGCTGGTTTGAGTAAATGCTGTGTGTTGGCCTTCAAATGCATGGAAAGGTGATGCGAGGAGAAAGGAATAACCTGTTCTGCAAACCCGGGATGGGTAGGACTGGGCTTTGGCTTCTCAGGAGGGTTTCTTTGCTGCCTGTCTCGGGATAGGAGAGGTGAGGTTGGATTTGTATTCCCTCCCTGCACCATGCTGGCCCACAGACTTGCTCCTTGTCCTCTCTCCCCCTCGCTGGAGGAGCCTCCCCTGCTCCCCAACCGCCCTGTGCCGCCGGTTTTGGCTGCGAGCACACATGGATCCCGGCCACCACACGAGGGTGCCAGTGCTGTTCACTTGCCACGGTGGGGTTCAAACTGGAGAAGAGGAGGCTCCAGAGAGACCTTAGAGCACCTTCCAGTGCCTGAAGGGGCTCCAGGAAAGCTGGAGAGGGACTGGTGCCAAGGGCAGGGAGTGATGGGACGAGGGGGAACGGGTTCCAAGTGCCAGAGGGGAGATGGAGATGGGACGGGAGGGAGAAATTGTTTGGTGTGAGGGTGGTGAGAGCCTGGCCCAGGGTGCCCAGAGAAGCTGTGGCTGCCCCTGCCTGGCAGCGTTGAAGGCCAGGTTGGATGGGGCTTGGAGCCCCCTGGTGTGGTGGGAGGTGTCCCTGCCCATGGCAGGGGGTGGCACTGGGTGAGCTTTGAGGTCCCTCCCAACCCAAATCAGTCGGGGGTTCTGTGATCTGCAGCAGTGAGCGATGAAACTCCAGGGTGCAGATGGGGCTGTTCCCTGGGCTCAGGCCAGCTTGGGGGGACACCCTGGCCTTGGGGACCCTTGTTTGGGTCTGTGCTGCTCCTGTGAGAGCGTGGTGGGAGATGTGGGGATGCAGGCAGTGTCCGGGGGGGATGCAGAGATGCAGGGACCCTCTGCTCCTTCAGACACCGTCCCTCTGTGGGCACCACAGAGCTGTCTTCAGGGCAGGGAGCAGCAGGGCTGAGCCGACAGTTTCCATATCATAACAGCCCACTGCCAAGGGTCTCTGTGGCCAAACCATGTGCTGGTGCAGCTGTCCCACTGTGGGGACAACCAGCAGAGCTTGGCCTGGGGAGGCAGACCCTAAGCTCTTGAGCGAACACAGATTGTGTGGAGGTCTGTGGCTGGCTGCTGGTCTCAGAGCTTCGGATTTGTGTTTTGTTTTCCTTTTATTCAAATTTAATTAAAAAAACCCACCCCTCTCTGGTCGGAAAAGCAAACATAAGGTCCATCTGGATAAAGGGGAAGCCCTTCTTTTGTACAATAGCTCAGTGGGGTAGGGCATCCTCCCCGAGGAAGGGGGAAAGCTGGGTTTGATCCTTGCTTCTGCCGGAGGGGAGATACAAACCCTGGTCTCCACGAGACCCCAGAGACTACCACAAACAGCAGGCTGCAAGCGTGTCTGGTGCGGGGAGTTTTTCTTGCTCTTTCCTGTTATTTTAAATAATTAATGATTTGATGGAGAAGGGAGTGGAGAAGGCAGGTGTCCCATCTCCCCGGAGAGCAATCTGTGCACCCGGCGAGACACAGACTTGCTCTCTCGCGCGCGATGAATATTTAAGTGTCTTTAGACAAATGGGAACGGCGCCAGTGGGAATGGCTGAGAAGGGCTGAGCCCTTCCCACCGGGTACCCCAGTGCCTTCGGGCTGGGGAAACAGCCCTGAACAGGACAGAAAATAATCCCTCCTTGTCCATACGAGCATCCCAGCCTTGGGTGAGGCCTCTGGCTCTGGCTAGGCTTTTGTTACGCTGCGAGAGACCCTCGGATGGAAAGCTGTCTGGATTTAACCTGCCACTGTTAATGTCATTGTCTGTGCCTCATCCAGAGCTTGAGTCAGCCAGGACTGACCACCTACAGTTCTTCTGCTGCTTAATGCTGACCTCAGAAAAGAAGTAGAGCAGATGCACTGAAAGTTCTCATCTGTTTGTGGGCTTGGGTCTTTCCAGTGGTCAGAAGAAAAAGCAAGGCAGGCAGTTTCTTCCATCCTTAGTAAACAGTTACATGTTCGGGGGTGGAAGGGACGAGGACTTTCTGCTGATACCAAGTACAGAATGCTGCAAGGATTTATTAACGACACTGAACACTCGCCTAGCAATCCATTTCTTAGCTATCAGACCTAAAAGAGCTTTTGGATTTTTCCACTAATGCTGTAGCATAATGAATGATGGGGGGGAGGTGGTAATCTGAGCTCTTTTTGCAATGTATTCCAGATATTGACCCCATCCTCGGAAAGGTGTTAAATTTTTCAACTTTATTTCACTTGGAGAATAATTTTAAACCATCTACGTGCTCTTTCTCACACAGAAGTGAAGTTCTCTGGCATAGCTTTTTGTGCTTGCACCTTGCATGCACAGTTTTTTATGTGTTAATTCAGGATAATGATTATTTTCAATCTCCATTTAAAAATTGTGAGCCGGGCTGCTTAAATCCTTGCCATTTTAAAACCTGCCTCTGTTTGCTCTCTGGTTTACTGGTACACACTGATTTTCGAGTCAGTCAGATTTGTAGCTAGCCTTGTAATGCAGCCCACAAACCAGTGTGTGTTTATGCAGAAACAGTTGCTTACCTAAAGGATTAGCAAATTGGACTTTAATTTATAATCTTCCTTTGGAAGCAGAACTGGAAGGTGACTCCTCCTGCCTGCAGCTGCCTGTAGCCCAGGAAGCTGAGTCTCTGCTTCCCTGGAGCTGCCCGCAGTGGGGGAGCCAGGCTTGGGGAGCAGCTCCCAGCTCTGGGGGATTGTCTTTGCTGGCATATGCTGCCAGTTAGGAAATTGAATATTGCATGGGAGAGGGGGTGACCACGTTCCTCATGGGCTGGTGTCAACCAGTCCGGGTGTCAACCAGCGCTGAGAGAGCCAACGTGGGCTCCCAAACCAGATCCTTTGGGCACCATGGTACGTGTCTGCCATTGATGCCATGAGGTGTTTGTGCTGCTCGATGTCCCCGCTGGGGGTATGAGAGGCACTAACCATACCAGCTCTGTGTCCTGGTTTGCCAGCTGTGCTTCCAGATAGGTCCCATTCAAACAGAATACACGTTAGAGCTCTGGCTACATGTGTGGCTCCATCTTATTTATTTTTTGTCTCGGCTAGGCTTTTCATTGCCCTGTAGACTAGGTTATTTTTGGTGCTTTCTTTGATAACTCTGTTCCTCTGACATGCTGCGGACCCAAAACTCCTCTGGGAACATCCTGGCAGTGCACACAAACATCAGCCCCGTAGCTTCTAACAGTCAACATACGAAGCTTTCAGAAACCCTGGACACCTAACGGGATTCCGCAAACCCGCTCTGGCAGCCTGAGGAGGGATCTAGCCCTCTCCTCAAAGGCTGCATTCATCTCCTTGCAAGGCTTCCACAGAGGAACAGCTTGTTACAGGGACCTGCGGAGCTTGGAAGCTTTGCCAATAATAATTCAGGCCCGATTCTGAAGTCAAATATTTAGTTAAACAGCGCGGCTGTCTGATGATTTAGATTAAACACAGACGGCATCTGAGCAAGCTCCACGCTTCAGGGTTTTGTCAGTGTCCATTTCACGAGCCTGTAATTCCATTTTCCCTCTCTTCCCAGACTCTGCTCATCCTGTGTAATGATTCAGACAATGCAGGATGAGGTGTTTCAGCAGAGCTGTTGCTCCTAGCTCAGGGAGCAGCCCGTGTCACAAAATCGTGTTCTCTGTCTAGGTTTAGGAATAATAATCCAGTATTATGGGATTGGGAGGAAATCACATGTGAGAGAAATTGAAGGGTTTGTCGGTTGGTTTGTTTGTTTTCAAGGAGAAGTCTTAAGGAAGCCAGGCTGTGTCAGAGTCTTGCTGGGCAAGATGCTGCTGCATAGGGCTGACACAGATCATTCAATCCATGTGAACAGCAACTGGAAGCTTCAACCCATGATTTTGAACTTCCCTCTCCTCTCTCTCACTCCCCAAAGCCGATAGGCCTTTAAATCCCTTGGAAAGATAAATGGGCTTAAGCTTCTCTGTAGCTTTGGAAGTGCAGCTTACACTCAATTAGCACGGTGGTGGGGTTGTTTCTGACCATTAGGTCTCTCCTGTTGATCCCTGACTTTTGCTGGTTCAAATGCGATCCCGACCCTCCCTGGCTCAAATGTGATGGTTTGCTGAGCAAGTGTTTGATTATGGGAGGTGGGGATGGCTGCATCATATAAACCACGCAATAATTGGACACTGGCTCCTAATCCCCTTGCTGACATGCCTGCAGGCAATGTTTTTATTCTCTTTCCTGCATGTGTAAAAAGAGGGAGGATCCTCTGCTTGCGGGGCCTCTTGAGGTGTGTCCGGCTCCAAAAGGCAACCCCTTCCCTGCCTTTTTCAGGACAAAAATGCACCCGAAATGCGGGATTTTATAACCATAAACCTGAACTGCTGAAACCAACTTCCAGAGGCACAGCCCTGAGCTGCTGTCATGTCATGCTGTAGGACGCACTGCAAAATTTGAAGCAAAATAAAAAAAATCTTGTGTTTGAGCATTCAGCAAAAGCAAAGCAGAAGCAAAGGGTCACGAAGCCGTGATGCCATCGCTTCCTTCTTCTCTGATCCCGCGGTAAACCACGGGGTGCCACAGGAGCAGGACAGCACACTGCTGGGAGGCAGCAGTGCAGCTCTGGAAGCTTTTCATTCCTCTCAGAAATTTTCTTCCAGAGCCTGAAACATCTGTCTTTGCCTCCAGCCACGTGCAAGTGCACCAAAAGGAGTTTTGTTCCAAGCTTAAAGAGTAATTTCATGGCCCTGGAATTGGAGGCGGGAGGAGGGGGCTGGGACAGCAGCACAGGGAGCTCTGCTGATGGCAAATCACAGCCTGATGACTTTATTGCAGCCCATCGGGCTTCCCTTTAAAATCTGCTGGTGATCAGTGCAGAAACAGCTTCTACGTGAGCTGCTGCGTTCCGGGGGCTTCCTCACTTCTGGCTACCACAAGCAACAACACGGAAAAGAATGATCTCAGTGGAGAGGAGGTGGGGGAGCTCAGCTGGGCGGCAGCTCCGCTCTGTTTGTGGAGAGAGCACACGGGAATGCAGAAAGCTGTCCTGCTTCAGCCTTCAGGGCCGTGTGCTCGGAGAAGGAGGGATGAGGGGACAACCAACCCCGGGCAGATGTGTAATCACATTGCTCAAGCAGCTCGTGGGTGATGCTGAGATGTGATGCTCACGGTCTGAGATGCAGAAAGAGCTGATTCAAATGGTAGCTGGTCTGGGCAGATGCTTAAAAAACACAAACCCCAGTTTTCCCTTCAAGAAGGACGGGGTTATCTGTAGAGAGCAATAATAATCTGTACAGAGCACAGGAAACAGAAGGCAGATGTTGTCATATGTTTATCATATGTTTCCACCACAGGGTCTTCCTCTGGGACAGGCTCACAGATCCCAGGCCCTGGAGCAGGACTTGCACAGCTCCACAGATGCACCGTGCTGTGTTTATCTAGGGCAGAAGAATATACAGAACTCTTCCTCCACCTGCCCAGGTTCTCCTGGTCTGGACAGAAAGTTCATACTCACTCTCTGTGACTCATCTGTAGAGCCTGGCTCATTTTCACGCTGTTACTCATAGAAAGGGAAAGCCAAATGGCAACCAGTCCGTGCCTGTAGACACCTGTAATTTTCCAGCTTTCTGCTGTTAATCTCCACATGAGTTTCTGTTTATCGGCCCTAACACACTTGGCCTGCTGAAGCTTTTAGTACTTCTCTCTACAGAGAAAGATTGGTCAGAAAGTGAAGTTTTCTACCCCCAAAGTTAAGAGGAAGTGTGCTGAATCTCCATGGCTGCTTGTGGAGTTCCCAAAATGGGACTGTTTCAAGGAGACACTTCACAGGGGGAGCAGAGAGCAACCAGCAGGCAACCAACCAGGGAACGGCTGCCGAGTTCCTGCAGCTCCTGAGCTGACCTCTGTGGTCTGGAGGCAGTCGCTGGTGGTCTGCCTCTCAAAGGGGCTCAGTGCTAGGAGATCCTGCTTCCAGCAACAGTGGCTTGCTGGTGACCAGAAATCTGTCTCACCAGCTCTCTGGGCTTCTGTCCCATGCCTTGACTGTAACATAAGGACTGCTGGGGGTTCTGAAGGCTGCCAGTCCTCAGGGGAAGGGGTGGGGGGTTACTTTGTGTAAGCCTTTGTTGCACTGCCAGCTCAGGAGTCTCCTCACTTGAGACCTGGCTGTTACCCACTCATGAGTGTTTTGTCTGCTCATCAGGGTGCAGGGACACTCTGGGTCCTGGTTCCTTCTCTTGTAGCATGGTGGGTGGGTTATTCTGGGTTAGAGACCACACGAGCACAAGTCAGATTTGAAGATCTCACCCAAGATCTGCACAGGGAGGCTTCAGCGGTGAGGTGGGAACCAGTGCCTGCCTCTGCAGCTGGGCCAAACCCAGCTTTTCCCATTTCAGCCTCATTCCATGTAAAAACCACAGCGCAGCCCTTCCTGCACCGCACAGGAGAGCACAGTGCAAAGCTCCAGGTGGGTGGGCTGCCCAGAGGACAAGGAGCCATCTGGGGCCTGGAGCAGGGCTTGTGTCAGAGTTCAGGCAGCTTCCTTTGGGCTATGGCGAGCTGAGGTTCGAGTCACCAGTCAGAGTCTTGTAGAGGAGAGCTTGGCCTCACACCCAACTCTTGCTCCTCAGCACTGACTGCTGCTGGGTGAGAGGCTGCTCTGAGATTCTGCTCCCTCATCATTTGCCCTGATCTCATCTGAAGAGCTTCGGTCCGAATTGTTCCATGGACTCTCAAATGAAAAGCTGGGGGTTTCAGTTATTTTCTGGTAGAAAAATATTAAATTGGAAAAATTCCTGTGTGGCCTTGTGTGGCTTTCAGCTGGCACCCTGCCTGCCCCTCTCTGAAAATGTTGCCCATTTTGAGTGTCTTGTGTCTTTGGTTGCAATCTCTCACTTTTAAGTTTCTATTGACCTTGAGCAGATGGTAGGAGTTGGCCTCTTGTTACGTGGCACTGAAGTGACCTTCTGGGGCTGCCTGCATGTCCTGCTGCCCTTCACGGGGTGGCATGGCTGAGTTCCTGGAGCATGTAAGGAGCAGCCACTGCCCTGCTGCTCGTAGCTGTCTGCTGCTCATACTCATCACCACCCCCAGCTCTGGCAGCCGCGTTTGCAGAAAGCTCTGCGGGCAGTGGAAGCGAGCGGGTTTCATCATGACAATGTAGTTATCCTTTTAAGGGAAAATTCCCTCTGGGAGCCAACCCTCAATTACCTCCTGCTCCAGTGCCTTCTAGTTGGAGATGGCTTGTAACACAGCTGAGTCACAGCCACAGTAACTCTGTTGAGCACCTAGCTGCTCTGAAAAAAAACTAATTAAACTCTGTTGGCCTCTGTTGTTTGCTGAATTTAGAGATTGGGGTGGAACCCCAAAGGGCTGGCTTCCCTCCCTCATCATTTGGTCTAATGGTTAGGAATATGATGGGATAAAGGTTGGACTTGATGACCCTGAAGGTCCCTTCCAACCATAATGATTCTATGATTCGTGCAGAACCAATCTGGACATCGCATCTTCCAACTATTCCCATGGTGTTAATGGGGTTGTGTGCAGGTACCGTGTTCTCCCCTAAAGAAGTCGTGAGATTTGTGAGCTCTGGGTGGTGCGAGACCTGTGATAACCAGTCTCAAGCATCTGCTCAGTGCCAGGGAACTGGGGTAGGCGGTGGCTGCGTTTCGATTTGCTGTTATTCACTGTGGGGAATGGGAGGGGTCCTCCAAGGGTCCCGACTTGGAGGCTGAAAAATCCTTTCTGTTCTGCTGGCATCTCCACGGGGGCGATGTCTAAGCAGGATGGGGCTGCTGCTGAGGTTGCCCTCTGCCTCTGTCTCAACGAGCAGAGCAGGAGCGTGCGGAACTGTAGAGAACAGCCTGTGCTCTTTCTATTCTATAAGAATGGTGGCTTTGGCTTCAAGCCCCCAAATTTACATCCCTTGTGTTTAGCACTGAAAATACTTCAGTTCCAAACAAGCTGTTTACCAGAAGAACACAGCACACTTGGACACAAACTTGTCACATGAATGAGACCAGACTCCTTAAAGACATTCTTTTGACATCTGTAAGTTTATGGTGATTGTCTGAAAACCACGTTTCATGTGTCTGAAAACAGACACAATTATAAAAAACCCCAAACCTTGTACCTGTGCAGCTACTGTTGTCTTGAGCCAAAACAAACAGACCACAGCCTGTAGTGTGTCTGGATCATCTGAGGATGAAATGATGCTTCTTGGAGGAAACAGTCACATTGGAGCCAGGCTGGATCCCCATGGCCCATTTTGAGGACTGAAATGTGCAGGAATCCTGTTCCGTCTGTCTGGAGCCGGACTGAGAGAGCTTTGCCATCTTCTCAGCCTTCCCAAGGGTTTGAATTCTCTTCCTCTACCTAGAGCAAGGGGAAAAAAATAAATGTTTTTGAAAACTTCTGCAAGCAGACAGGAAGCAGTCACATGAGCTCCGTCAAAATATGTAATTTCATACTTTTAAAAACTCTTTGGGTAAATTACCTAAAAATTCATAAATTAACTGAAGTGTTGAAGTTGTGTTTCTGTGCTGCAGAGCAGAACAGTCCCCTTTTGAAACATCAAACTTTCAAAGGTTTTTTTTGCACATTTTTTTTAAAGCAAGACACTTTTCCAAATCTGCAGTCCTCTGTTAGCAGTTTTTGGGTTGCTCTTTTGCCCTAAAAATGTTTTGCCAGCAAATTTCTCACCAGCCACTCCTGTGAGGCCCTGATTCCACCCTTGGAGGTGGGTGGTTTGAACCCGCCTGGATAGAAAGGCAGAAGCATGGCTCAGCTGAGAGCAATCCCATCATTTGAATACATAACTATTGTTTGAACTGATGACCTTTCATTAGTTCCTGGCAATCAAAAACAGGTACATTTATTTGTCTCCTTCAGGAAACTCAACCCGTGCTGTTGAAAATTCAGCGTTGCTCCAGAGAGTGCTCGGTTGCTGGGACAGGGAGATTATCTACACGCTGGGGGCTGGCACCAGAGAATGTAAGTTCAAATCTATATCTCCTGTGATCTCTCATATGACATCTGGCCATGTTTTTTTTTTTCTTTTCTTTGAGCTTCATTTCCTCTTCACCACTGTTTCTTGCACAGCCATACAATACACGAAGAACCGGGCAGCGCTTTGCTGTCATGGTGATGTGGTCTAAACAAACCCAGAGTATTTTGCCAGGATTTCAAAACTGACTTCTTGTTGCGAATGAAATAGCAGAGGAACTTGCAGTTTTGTTTGCACAAATCCTCGCCCAGTTAGTCACGCTGGCTCGCATGTCTGTGGGACTTGTGGAGATCTTTGGGTGTTTTATCAATTTCAGTGATAAATATCCCAGTGTGCTAGATAACTTGCAGCTAAAACTGATGAACGTTTCTCCTTTAAGAAGCATTTCTTTCTGTGCAAGGTAGGTCTCTCCAGAAGTTAAAAATCATTTTCCTCCCAAACTACTTGAGTTTTTTCGGGTGGGAGGGAAAAATACTATTATCATTAAAAAATTCACTAAGCATCTGAAACCCATTTAGAGACCAAGAGGGAATTAAATGTTTCAAGAAGGGGTAAGGGAAAGCCAGTAACCAGCCTTCAAATATCTTCATTTCTGGATATGACCCTGCTGTGTGGTTCTGAGGGGGTGAGGAGCTTGGGTGGGTTTGTGTCGCATGAAAGTCCCATCCTTACCCATGAAAGAGAGCTGGTGCTTCACATTGCCTCCCCACGTCTTGCCCTCTTCCTACCTCTGACCTCTTCTCCAATACACCCCCTGACAGTCTCTGCTCCACAGGGCTTTGTCTTTTCCCCCAGAACATCTCCAAAATACTTCAAGTTCTTATTTCTCATTTAAATGAACACTATGGTAGATTTAGTAGTATTTTCACTTCTGTCTTATCCACTTAGGGGCTAGGAATAATAGTTCTTTAACTGTCAGATTGCCCAAAGAAAGCAGGATTTCAGGGTCCACTTCTATCCTGCTAAGGGTTAGGAAAGTCATCAAAGGACACATCCTCAGAGTTGGCTTTTTTTGTTGTTTGCTGTTTTTAGGAGCACTTCATCCTGTCAGCTAATGTTCAGGTCATCTAATGTGTGCTGCAAAATGTCAGTACTGCACCAATTAGAAATAAAATCATCTGCTGTGGGAGAATGGGTATGAATCTCCACTGTCTCTCCTGGCCACGCTGCAAGGCGGAATTCATTCATGGCCACAAAACATCTTGAGGTCTTCATATTGGAAGATGCTATAAAAAAAATGCCAATAATTTTGTTAGTCAAAAAAATGGAAGTAGTTCTAGCTTGAGTTCCTGGCATTTTGATTCCATTAATCCAATTATTTTGAGCAAATAATTTTAAAATTCATTTTCTGACTTTACACTTTGGGACGTAGGCATTTTTCAAACTTATCCCCCATGGGGATGCAGAAACTGGCTCGGGAATCCAACGGGGGTGAGGAGTATGGAGCTTTTCTTGGCAGCAGCACAACTAAAACTTATGGACAGCTTCTATCAACACAGCATTGAGCTTTCCAGGAATCAGTTGGTCTGGCAGAGAGGGGTGTGGGATGAGAAAGTGGGGAGAGATGAGAACTGAAGTCTGGGGGAGAAGGGGAGAGGAGTGGAACTGGGGTGAGCAGGGTCTACGGGGGACTTCCAGGACTGCACATTTATCGTCCCACCACTCCCCAGCTAGAGGGAAAACAGGGTTAAAGACCTGAATAGCCTGTGGTGTTATTAGCCACTGAGTCTGGTTGAGGCTTCTGGCAGTGTCCTGCAGAAACCACATGGCTGGGAAGGACCTCAGGCAACACTTCCATCGGCCTTTCTGTGCAGAAGAGGGTGAGCCATACACCCACCTTCCCAGCATATCTGCTCTTAAGAAATCCCAGTGATGGAGGTCACTGCGGATCCCATTGTGGAATACATTCACCCTAGGACTGGAAAAGTTTTCTAAATAGGAGTCTTCAATCTTTTTTGCTGCAAATTTAGCCAGCTTTGGGTTTTTCCCTTTACCCAGTGGATGTGATAAGCTGTTTACAGCCATTCCTCCTGTAATGACTTCTTGCAAATGGGATTTTGCAATATTCCACAGAAGTTTTCCTTTTTTTCCTTAGGTGTGAGTACATGTATTTTACATACAAAGATGCACTAAGGTGGGATTTCTTCACCATTCCCTCACACCTGATGTTTTACAGCCTCTGAGCTGATGCTGCGTGGCGGGAGGTGCAAGGACTAAGCCTCCAGCTGCTCCCTGACATGAAGCTGGTGGGACTGGGTCTGTGATACCCAGGAGGGGATGGAAAACACATGGCTTAAAGCACCTCACGTTGACTTCAGACAGCAGGATTGCTGCTGAAAATTAAATTGTTAATGTTTTGTAACATCAGGTCGGTGGCTGTCGCAGGAATATTGTGGGTTGCTGAGCTGTGAGGTAAGGCACTGGAAGAACACAGTGACTAAATTTCCTGGAATAAATTAAGCACTGGCTTTCTGGAGTGCATGAACTTGTCTAGCATAACAAAATAGAGATCTCCATTCCCTAAACGTGGTGGATATCTTCTGTGCCTGCAAATTTCCTAACTCTTAAGCTGGAAAGGGGAAATCTTGGAGAGCTTCACTGCTGATGACTCATATTTCAGATAAAACACACATTTTTTTAATAGCAAGAATAATCAGTCATCAGATTGAAATAGCCAATGCTGTAGCAAATCCTTTGGCACCCTGGGACTGGCAGAGCTCTTTCTGCTCTTTTTCAGTTGCAAATTACTGAGTTCAGCAGGATCTGGATGGAACCTAGGTCCTGCATTTTCTATTGCAGATTACACAGCAACACAATCTCTTCGAACCAGTAATCCATGACTATCCATTGAATTAAAATCAGTCAGGCACAGGTTTCATATGCCAGTAACTGTGTACGTTTGCATTTATGTTTTTTTAAATCGTGTTTCACATAGTGCTAAGCACTTCCCTTCCTTACCAACGTGAATTTGAGGCCAAAATGTCATGTGTTGTCTGTTTTCTTAAGTGCAAGAGGAAGAGATTGCCTTTCTCTGCAGTGTATCCGTAGAATTCAATCCTTGGAGATTCCTTTGAGGAACAGCCCCCTTTCCAGCAAGGGGTTAGAGGGATCACTAAGCTCAGGGTTTTTTATGCAAACCAAGCCAAGCTTGTGCAATCGGGTGGCACATATATTTGCACTCTTTTCCCTGCTTCCTCATAACTTTTGCACGTACTGACCAGTTTTTACCCAGTTTTCACAGAAGTGAAGCAGTCACCATGATACCAGCTTGTCTTCCTGTAGTTGACTGGCATCCGGGCAGAGGAACAAGGCTCTGATGTTGCTCACCACGGAAGGGACGACTTCCATGTGAGCTCAACACTTTGTAGCCACCAGAGAGTCCACATGAAGATGTTAAGACAGCATTGCTGGAAACTGCACTTGGTGAGGTGCCCACAGGGAGCAAGGATCCTTCCCACTGCTTTCCAGAAGAAGCAGATCCTGGCCTTGGCCATGCTTTCTGGCCAGGGCAGCCAAACGGGCAGGCAGGGATGACTCGGGAACTGCACAGCTCCAGCTCTATCAGCTGCAGCCCCCAGTGCTTCTTCCTCCAGGCTTGTGGTTAGCACAGCATCTCGCTCTCCCCAGCCTGACCACAGCCTGTGCAACGCTCCCTGCTCCCCAGCAAAGCCTCAATGGTGGCTCTTCTTTGCCTCCATTTAGGACAAATGGCTCTTAAGCAGCTCATATTTAAAAAGGGGTTTTATTGCCAAATCTCAAAGCTCTTTACAAGCAGGAGACAAAAGTGCTGCCTTTCCACAGGCTGCAGCAGCTGCTTTTCAGATCGCCATCCACATTTGCTTGCTTGCAAACTCACTTCCTTCCTGTCACAGACATGTAACCTGGTGGTGGCACAGCCCAAAACACAGACTCACCCCCCAGCACTCCATGCCCACAGGGTTTTCAGGCACAAAAAAAAAAACCCAGCCTCAGTGCAGCCAGAAATTAGATGTAAGTTTAAATGCGAGTTTAAAGGAAGATTTTTTTAAAAGTGCATGGTGGCAGGGTATACCCTGAAGATGGATATTGATTGAGGCCATGGTCTAATGGTTAGGAATATGATGGGATAAAGGTTGGACTTGATGACCCTGGAGGTCCCTTCCAACCATAATGATTCTATGGGAGTAGGTGTATAAGGTCAGAGCAGACCAGGATCCTGTCTCTGACCGTGCCCAGCAGTGCCATTTTCAGAGGAGCATGGAAAAACACTCCAGAGGGCTGCTGCAGGAGAACCCACTCTCCAGCCCTCGGCAGGGCCTGGAGAGTGATCTGAGTGAGAAGAACAAGTAGGAAAACTGCAGAAGGAACATGATGCCTTTTTTTTCCTGCAAAGTCCAGGCAAATCAGGCTTATGGCCAGGCTAGACACTTTAGGATGAAACTGCTAACCCTATTAGTTAAAAACAAAGAGTCTCTAGCATAGCATTTCCAGCAGTAGAGTTACTGGGTGCTACGTAGATTCCATTTAAGTTATATCTATTTACAAGACATCATACAAATCTGGTATGTTCTGTTAGTACAGCAAATACAGTAAATAGCTGTAGCTTGTAAAATGATTTAACTTGCCCATTTCTTAACAGATACAGGGTTTTTTTCTGTTAAGATTCCTACTGATGGGTATTCAGTAAAATGTCAGGCATTTATTCATTAGAATATTCAGTATAATATAAAAATATACAGTAAATATAAGCACATCCTGTAGGTTTGGCTATAACAGATGGGGATGTCTGGGTATTTTCATCAGCACTTTGCCAGACGGGTATCCACAGAACACACAGCCACAAGAAGACATCTGCAAGAGCACAAGCATTTGTATATAAACTAAGGGACTGAGCTATCCCATAAGCTGTTTCCATTCTCCTGGGTTTTCAGTTCCAGGCTTTGATTTGCCCATCCTGGAGTTCAGGACTGGCTTCAGCTTTGGGATACGGGCTTGTACCCAGAGTTTGCCCTGGTTTGTGTATATTCCTGCTAGTGTGAACTGCTTTTTCCCCCCATCTAATTGATCTCTTGTTACAGAACTGCAGCTTGCAAAAGCCTGCCTGCTCTCTGAAGCAGATGTCCCTCGACTTCCAGTGCACACCAGGTTCTGACAGCTCACATTCATACCACACAGTGTTCGGTAAACAAAAGTGCACATGCAGAAAAACACATTTAGGCAGCAGATAGGCACTGAATATTGTCTGTGTTATTAGCCCTTGTCCTAAGGATGTCTGGAAAGGCGAGACCCACAGTTCACATTGAATCTACAGCAGCAAGTGACACAGATCCAGAGTTTGCTCCGGGCTGTGTGCCTGGGAGTGGGCTTAGGATGTATGAAACTTTATGTCTCAAAGCAAAGCTTTCTGCCACCTGAGCCCCGAGGGTTTGGCTGTACAGAACCTTCCATGTGAGAGAATAACAGGTGAATTCTCCTGTGGTGTTTATGGCAGCCTTGAGAGGGTCTCAGACCCCTGAAACCAAGGCTGCTTTGATTAAGAGGCAGAAGCATCAGTTCTAGTCACTTGGTGGCTCTGGGTGGTGAAAAAGAGGATATCTGGAAGTCCAAAGCCAACATTTCTGTGCTCAGACCCAAGTGCTCCTGCCTAGCCTAAGAAGAGGCTCAGATGAAGCTCTGCTGGGCTGCTGCTATGGGGGGTGTTTGCAGCCCACTGCAGCCTTGTAGAACCTGGGAAATTATAAAAGAACCGATGAAAAAGGAACGGGTGAGCTAAGAGGGCAGTGAGACAATCGCTTAGGTAGCATGTCACTTTTTAAAACCAGACTGAGAAGATCACCCTTTTCCATGCTTCCAGCATCTGGCTCAAGCAAAAGAGACCTTTGGGCTGTCACACGATTCTCCTCAGGGCAACTACAGAGCACAGGGGAGAGGACCCAGCTCAGGTATGGGGCTATACAGTGCAAAGACATCGTTTTATCACAGGTGTAATCACTAAAGGCCACGGGAACTGAGGCTGCTGTTGGCAGGTGGGCAGGGAAGCTGTGGGAATTGTGCCAGAGCCTTCTGCAACGCCTTCCTTGGACCATTCTGTAGCGACGCATTTTTATTTTAATATACTTCAGCCACTGGGACCAGCCCCAGAGTTGTGTGTGCAAAATGCCTTTCCCTCCACGTACTCCAATTACAGATGTTCTGTGCCAAACCGTGCCTCTCAGGCTAGCCAGGACACAGCAGGTAGGAACCTGTTAAATAGGAAGAGGGGTCTCATCCAGACCCGCTGCCTGGTGTGCATGCTCCTGTCAGTTAACATCCCAGGGAGTGAGCCTACAGCTAAGGGAACACACATCCCTAAAGCTTTGGACTGGCAGCTCTCCTAGGAAGCTCCTGGGGATCTCCTGGACACAAGTTCTCCAAATGCCTGGCTAATTGTTCCCAACGATGATGAGGGGATTCAGAGGTATCAGATAGGTATGGTCCTCAGTAATAAATGTGTTGGGCCACTAGAAGACACTCCTTCAAAGGCCAAGTGTAACCTGCTCTGCATCTCTGCCTCAATTTCCCTATTAATAAACAGGAACAATTAATGAGCAATGATGCATTGAGGCTTGCACTCACTCACACAGTGCTTTGCACACCTAAAGCTCTGCACAGCCAGACTCAGCAGTGCACCTTGGTACAGCTGCTCCAGATCTGAGGACACTACTGGTAGTCAGGAGTTGGCCGGTCTCGTTTGCCTCTGTGTGAGGTCGCTTTTTAACTGTGGATGTGGTTTTATGAGTATCTTTGGAAAAGATTAAACCATTTCTCTTTACATTCCTAGATGTCACTGGGCCAGGTGGTCTGGGGAACCTTGCCAGCAAGTGAACAAACACTGACTGCTTCTATCCTTAAATGATTTAGCTGGGAAACCCAGATAGGTACCAGTGCAATCTGATATCTGCTTGCCTGTAAATACAGATAGACAGGGGCTTTTGCTAGAATAGCCATTCCGTTCCTTTCAAAAACCTGGCTTGGTTTGATTACCAGTGATTTTTAAGGCCTGATCCACTGAAAGGACTTTGGACCGAGTCCTTAGAGAGCATTCACATTTTCAAAACCGTTCAATGTCCTGTAACCTTCCTGCTGTGCTAAGAGGATTAGAACCGGACTGGTTATGTACAGCACGGAGAAAGAGAGAAGGATGCTATAACTGAAAATTCAATTCTGTCCCATAAACATGGTGTGTGCACAGCAAAACACCACCTTTGAAACACTGGCCTAGCAATGGTACAAATCATAAATGGCAAATGTTTAGCTTTGATTTTGAGGAAGAAGTGTCTTTGAAGGGAATGTCAGGGAGCACTTCTCCTATAAAGAGTCACCAGATCCTTTTGCTTTTCTTTCTGTTTCTGTGTTGCTTCTTTTTTCAGTTCTCCAAGACCTTTAATTTCTTGTAAAACTTGTGTGGCTTGCCGGAGTTGTTCTACTGCCTCATTGAGCAATGTCTCTGCCATCACTGGGGGTCCATTCCCCTCCTGGGCCTGTTCCAACCCTTCACGTAAAACCTTCTGCAGAAGTTTTTCTGTCTTTTCCCTTTCGGTAGCAACTTTCTCCTCCATTTTAGCTAAGCAGTGATGGGAATCCTTGGGGAAACGTTGGCCTGGAGGTGCTCTCTGTGTATTTTTGGAATCAGACAGCAAGTCTCCCAGAGAAGAACTGCGAAGTTTGAGACCTGAAGTGCTTTCTGCAGACTCTTTCTTCTCCATAGTTGCTGTTACACTCTCATGGTCTGTTTCTGTAGCTAAGGAAGTCTCTGTTTCTTCTGCTGAAGTTTGCTCTTCCTTCTCAGCAGAGGTTGTCCCATTTCCTTCTTCAGTTTCAGCTGTTGGGGATGTGGACTCTGCTGCCTCACTGGCTGCGATCCCGTTCACTGGGGGCTTGGAGCTGCCAGACTCTGGGCCTTCACAAGCCCCAGCTTCCAGGTCACCATGGCTGGAGTTCATTGTGGCTAGCATTTTTTCTGACAGAACCTTAGGAGGAACAGGAGGCTTTGTAACATCTGCAGCGTCGATCTCAACGAGGTTGTCTTTGCTACTGTCTCCAGATGTTTTCAAGTCTTCTGTGTTTTTAGGCTCAGAGACTGGTTGGTCCCAAGCTACCTTTAGCTTGTCTGGCACACTCTTAGGAAGAGGAATCGGAGCTTTTGCTATGCCTCTGTCACTGACCTCAACATGATTCTCCCTGTTCTCCTCACTTGGTGCTTGGGATCCTTCCACATTTTCCTCTGGGCTTACAGAGTCCTCTTCCTTGGCATTTACATTGTCCTTTGATACAATGCCTTCCTTAAGCTTCTTATCTGGAGGCAGCGGAGGAGACAGAGGTTTTTTATGTTCCTGCTCAGGAACATTGTTCTCTGCATCTTGGTTTTCTTTCGTGCCAGTGGGTTTTGTAGGTGGCATTGGTGGCTTTGGAGTTTCTTTCTGAGGTGGTGCATTCTCAGCTTCACTGACAGTGAAATCCAAGTTTGGTGGTCCGTTGTCTACTATATCCAGATCGAGTCGCAGGATACCATCTGATGTGGACTTGGCAGCCTGAAATACAAGAGGGAATTTTTTCATTATCTATCCCATCATCAGTCCTTTGCTCCATCCCCTAACTTCAATTTAAAGAGCAAGGCCCTCACAAATAGCAAGGCAGGCGAGGGGTTGCTGCTTCACACATCCACCCCCTTTATACTTATTTCTGTTGAAATTGCACAGAGAAACTGACTGATAACAAAGACAGAGCTCTTAAGAGTGGTTTTTTCTATGGCTCAAGAGCAATATATGGAGTTTGCTCTTCCTCCATACAGCATCATCCTGTGCTACCCTCTAACAGCAGTAGCCACCTATACCAGTGTTAATCCAGCAAGTGAAACCCATTGTGATCTGCTATGCTAGAACTGAATGAGCTATGATAATCATAAAGAGCAAACAAGTCACCCAACAAAGAAGAAAGTTGGATCAAATCATGTACATTGCAGCAAATCTTGAATGCATTGAGTGAAGCACTTCCCCCCACCCCTGCATAGTCTGGCTCTTTCTGCAGACCAACACGTTCTGTGAACATCGTGAGCATTTCTGGTGCCGAGTTATTTTCTGCCTGATAGCACAGCAACTTGCATGAGAATATCAAAGCCCACAACCATAAGCAGTCCAGAATTAGGACAAAAGCACAGACCTTATTTTACTACTTCCTTTGAGAAAAAGGTGTCAAAGCCTGTTCCACAATAAGCTTATTTCTTGGTTTTCCTGTCGGTGCTAAGCAGCAGCTCTGCCATATTTTAATTCTTTATTCTATGGTAGCTGGATCCCTCGACCCCCCTCGTTCACAGGGTGCCTACCCAAAGCACTCCTGCTTTCTGCTTTTGGGACTGATGTATTTTTGCTTGAACATCTAAAACAAGTTGATCTCTAGATCGCTTGGCCAGGGGTACTATTGTAATGCCATTGCCTTCTGCTTGCTTCCTCCAGCCTGATGTCATCCCTGTCCTCCCAGGGCCAAGCCTCAGCTGGTTAAACCTTCAAACCACAGGCTGTGTGTGCAAATCACTCTAGCACGGGGGTTTTCCTAAAAAGGATGGACTTAGTAAAGATATTGCAGCGTGCAAACTCAGTGCCCCAGAGGAAGAAATGCGGTGACAGTTCCTGTGTGAAGGAGCCCAAAACCACACGAAGGCATAGCTGCAGCCAAGGTCAGGCTCCTGCAGTGCAGAGAGTTTAGTTAAAGTCTCTCTTTGCCTTTCCAGCCCATCAGAGAGTCGGAGGCAAGCTGCATCCTGGCAGCTTGGCCCTGACCTGTCCTCACCTGGCCTGCTTTGACACTGAGAATCATCCTTCATCCTATTTCCTTCACGATACCGCAGCCAGCAGCCGTGATACTCATCTTTCTGCAGGCTCTATCCCCTCCCTTTCCCCTCATTCCTGCTTCTGAGTTTGTAAGCCAGTTTCCCCTGAATTTGGCTGAAGGTGAGGGGTCTTACAGATACCTCAGAGGTATCTATTGAATCTACGGAGCTGGGTAGGGGAGAGAGATCTTTTTAGTGCCTAGGGAAGGGCTTCATACCTTCCTGAGCCTATATTAGGCAACAGAGTCCACCCTTCATTGCTGCTGTGACTTTTGTCATGTTTTCTTCTGCGGTTTTCTGGAGGAGTGGATGGGAATCTATGATTCATTCCCATGCATCTCTCTAGAAGAGACACTCTTCCTCCAATTTCTATGCAAAGCAGAAAGTTTCAGGGCATCTCATTCTCTGCACAAGGATCATCTCAGTGCTGTGCAGACACATAAGTCAGAAGTTTGAAGAAAGAAGGTTTGATTTAAAAACCTTTCTTGGTTGAGATTAATGTTCTGCTAAAATATTCATCTGTCTGTGGTAACTTTTTCATAAATCACAGGAATCAAACGTTAGTAAGAACCACTCTCATAGAAATGAACTGCAGGTTTATTTTGTGGTGTTTTTTCTCTCTCTTTTTTTTTTAAGTGACAGATCCAGGAAATCAGTTAAGAGTAGACAGGCAAGTCCATAAAACTGCCTGGGAGAATAATGTATTCTGTTTCAGACCAAGGAAGGGCTTGTAAGCTTGAAAGCTTGGCTGCTTTTTCCAGTTAGCTTAATAAAAAATACAGCTTCTCCCCACAGACCGTGCAGTTCTTCTACTTTTAGACCACTGTGGCTACAAAATCATCACTTCTTAGGAAATAAATAAAGGAGCTTTGGTCTCTTCTGATTGAAGTGAAATTATTACGGTTCTCACCAGACACTGAAGCAGCTAGTGAGTTACAGAAAGCTAAATATATTGTAATGTGTTACAGCAACTACAGGTCTAGGAGAACCTGGAGCTTCCTCAGAGAGGTGCTGGAGCAGCCTTTCCTGGAGGAAGCTGTTTCCCTTGTCAGCCTTAGAATCATAGACTCATAGAATCATTATGGTTGGAAGGGACCTCCAGGGTCATCAAGTCCCACCTTTATCCCATCCTATTCCTAACCATCAGCCCATCAGACCATGGCCTCAAGTGCCTCATCAACCCGTTTTTTGAACACCTCCAGGGACGGTGACTCCATCACCTCCCTGGACAGCCCATTCCAGTGCCCAACCACCCTCCCAGTAAAGAACTTCTTCCTAATCTCCAACCTAAACTTCCCCTGATGGAACTTGAGGCCATTTCCTCTCGTCCTGTCATCAGCAATTTGGGAGAAGAGACCAACACCAGCCTCACTACAACCTCCTTTTAGAGGAGCCCTTCTCTGGGCTCTCTGTACCTGGGGTTTTCCCTGGGGTTTTGTACGTCAGTAGAAGGAGCAGCTCTCAGTGATCCCAGCTGGGGAGACCCCAGGCTCACCCCAGGGTGGGTGCACTTACCTCCTTTAGGTGGTTTCTCGTGGGTGGCCGGCGTCCATGGGTCATTTTCACTCTGTCCCGAGTTACATGGTCCAAGGAGAGGCTCTCATCTACTTTCACCTTTAAAAGGGAGAAGAGGAGGGAAAGAAAAAAGGAAGAGGGTCTTTAATTCCTCAAGATACATCTATAAAGTTCTCACTGTCACACATGAGGAGATGGAGCATTTGGATCCAGGAGGGTTTGGAATATTTCAGCTCTACAGTCTCTGCCTCAGCCCTACAGCCTGCATGCAACACCCTGCACCTACGTGATGGATATTTAAGGTGTCTGTCCTATACTGAGCCATGTAAAAGACACTCCAAAGCAAAGCATCCGAGGGTTGTGATGGCTGACATCTCCTCTACCTAAAAGGCAGGGAAGGAAGGACACAAAGCAGCTTTGTTGTCCTTGCTGCAGCCTGAGCTTGGACCGGCTCCTGCATGTGGCAGAGCACAGTGCTGAAATTGCTGTTACCATCTTAGAGGTGAAAGCTCATTAATAACCATGACCTGACTGTGAACTGTATCAGCAGTGCTTCGTTACAGACCTTCCCTCCTGCAGCTCTGATGACTGCAGGATGCTGAAGAGAAGGTGTGAGCGGTGACCTGGATTAATTGCAACTCTAGCTGAATTAACACATTTCTTTCCCAGGATCAGATGAGAAATCCTCTGCTTCCTGCACGTGGAGAGGGAGGTCCCCATCCCCTGGCAGATATTTCTCTCTGCTGGCTCAGTGTCCACCCATGCTGTGATGGCTGAGGGCTGGAGGGGCAGCACCAGTGACTGGGGATGGTGAAACATCAGTGTGTCCTCGGCTTGCTGGCTACAAGTTTGTACAATAGGAAAGCTGGTGAAGGTGGAAGAGGGATTTACAGGGAAAAATGGGTCCCAATCCCTGGCTGACATGGCAGAGTGGTTTTACAGCTCTTTCAGAGAAGAATAGCTAAGCCAAGCCAGCTGAACACTTGACCTGTTGGCTTGTGCCCGGCCTGTGTGGCAACACTTTAAATCTGAGGTCTGATCCTTACCGGAATGAATGAGAATTAGAGGCTGGCTCCCTCTGTGAACCCAGGTCCTCATAAGGAGGATAACCCCAGGCCACAGGGCAGGGAGGGGACCTGAGATCCCACCAGAGTTCACTGCCTGCCAGAGAGCCCCGTGCCATGCCCCTCCAGGGTCCAAGCAGCATTGCATTGCAGGACATCACATCTGAATCATGAGAGCAGACCTGGCTGCTGAGCTCTCTGCTGTGGGGCTTTATCTTCCCAGGCTGCTGCAGGTCCCAGCTGGTCCTTTTAATGTCACATGCTGCTTCCCACTTGGTCCAAGGGCTCGAGGAACTGCTACACCCCACCACCAGCAAAACCCTGACACTGAATGCTGTTTGCCTTGGCCAAAAAGGAGCATTTTCAGCCTCTCCTCCTGCCTTTGCCTTCTGCTGAACAAAAGCAAAGCCCAAGCTCTCAGAGTTCACATCTCTAGCACCATATCTGCAGTGCTTAGCCATCTTCTCAAAACTTTTACTCATTGCTTGGGTTTCCTTTGCTAAATACATCCTGCCAATTGCTTTGTCCTCTCATTACCTTGCCCATTTCTTCTTGAGTCATTCCCATGGTGGTGGTTTTGTGCACTTCCTTTCAGTTACTGAAACAACGGCAGAATAGATACCGCTCCTTTGGTTGAGTTCAGGGCTGACTTACAAGCTAACAAACAGCAGGGCAAGGTTAGTCAGGCTCTAGGATGTGCAGTTTTCATCCTTGGAGAACTTGGGAGTGCAGGTGTGCTGGGGCCAGTGAGAAGCAGGCAGGTTTGGCCGGGGCCATGGAGTAACTTTCCACCAGACTTCTCTCCAGACTGCAGGCGGAATAGCTGGTGGACTGAGTCACTTCAGATTTTTCCAGTCTTGAAAACTGGGCTATGTCCTAACCAAATTCCTCCATTTCCAGGCTGCTTGGTGGAGGATCATGGTACCGTGGGGAAGACAGGAGCAGCCCCAGCTCTACACAACTCAGTGCTGCAGCTGCATCTCTGACCCAGCTGCTTCCACTAGGAGAGGGGAACACCCCTGCATTCGCTGATCCCAAACCCACTGAAGCCACCAGACCACCTCACACTGATTTTGGTGAGCTCTTGGGTCCTGTGGGCCTCCTGGTGAGATGTTAGCTCTTAGCAGCATAGACCATCCCTCTGGCACACCATCTCCTCAATCAGCTGCCCCTGCCTTTCTGCATCTGACCCTGGCCAGAAGAAAGGGAAAAGCAGCATGGCGTAGGACAGTGCAAATGGCTCTCTGCATGTTCTACCCTCTTGTGCTGGGAACTGAAGTGGCTGACAGCTCCCAGCCTGCAGGGATGCAGGTTTGCCTTGGATCCCATCTTTATCTTTCCTTTGACCACGGCTGCTCTGCAGGAAGGACAAGGAGCACAGGGGCTCAGGCAAGTTCTGCTTTTAGCTAAAAAAGCAGCAGATGAGAACTGACACAGAAATCCCGGAGTTTGAAAACTGTTCCTCTTACCTCATCAAATACTTTGTTTTTGCCTCTATTGATCCCTTCATTAAGAGCTTTTATCCACGATTCCTTTTCTTCCAGAGTTGGAGCTTGAAATTTGATATCATGAACCTGCAAGAGCAGAGAGACAATTTTTGCCTAAGCATTGCTCGCCAGGAACAGAGAGGCAGCTCTCTGCTCTCTATCACCTCAGCTTCTATATAACATCCAGTTCCAGCCTGTGTTTAAACTACAGATTCCTTTGGCAAGTACTTCACTTCATAGCTCCCATGAACAGGATTTTGCTATGCTGAACAGCTTGTTGCTGTAGCTTTCTTTGTGCAACTGGTAACCAAAGTAGTAAGAAAGCGAGAGTTTTGAGTTTCTCCTCTCTGCAAAACACTGGGAATGGCTCTCAGAGCTGCAGGGAGTTGTACAGCGAATGGTCACACGGTGGGTAGAGTCAGACTGAAAGTCCAAGTCATTTTGTGCTGGTTCAGATGCAATAAAGGACTTCAGCTCTAACTTCCCCCCAGGCTGCAAGCGAGAGGAAGGCTGTGTGCAGCGGGCTCTGCTTGCTTCCCTCTCCCTGTGGCTCTGCAGAACAGAACTGATACAGGAATCTGGGACTCTGACCTTGGCTGCACTAACCCTGATTCAGCGAGTGTGGATGTGATGAAGCATAAGAGCAATGTAAGTGAAAAAGATAACCATGTCCTTTTCTGTTTGCAAATGAAGAAACACAGCAGCAAACGCTGCATTCATACACCTTCTGGGGTTTGAACAGTTGTCCTAAGAAGAAGGGAGGAGTCAGCAGCCCAAGAGAGAGCTGGTGAGAAGCACAGGACACAAATAAGGAGGGAGTGATGGGTGATTGTATGGCCTGTCCTCTTTGTACGGCTCTCCCCTTCCTCCAGGGCAGCCCCACAGCTCTGCTTTGTGTTTTGAATCCATTATTGACCTCAGCAGGAACAACAGGTAGGGTGTTATTTATGTCACTGCTGCATTCTCTGAGTGCCTCACCAGTATTATGTAGCTTTGCCCCAACATACACTCCATGTGAGACAAATACCATCTTCATGTTACAGGTAGCTCTGTGGCAGGCTGGCTTGGATCCAAAGAGCTCCATGTGATGCCCTAATCTGCCCTGCACAGGCACACAGACCTGCTCTTGTGCTAACACCATAAAATTTGCAAAATCAAGCACTCAAAAATGAGACAATCCCAGTGTTGCTGGGGCAGTCCTAACTCAGCCTGCTCTGCATGTTCCTCCCAGCACCATCCCTAATGACAGGGATGGCGCTTCCTACTGAGCTATCCCATCGTGTGTTTTATCCTCATGGGTCAATATGTCTTATTGATTGCACTCTGCTCAAGCCCTGCCCTGAAAACAGAATTACTGATTCCCCTGGCAATCTTTTCTTTGCTGCTTATCACTACAGTATCTAGGGGCTTCATAAATTGCTTCCCAGAGCAACTGAAAGTATCCACCTCTTACAGGTGGGGAGGTGAGACACAGAGAGGCTCATCCACAGCAGCGTCTCGCTTGGAAGAGGTTTTTTGGGTATTTAACATCCCATAGGTATTCTGCACCTTCCCATTGCCTTCAAGAGCAGTTGTAGTCCCAAGCTTTTTGTAAATGAGGCCCCACATTCTGAAATCACAATTGTGACTATATAAAGAGTGAGTATATAAAATGAGGGTGACAAAACTAGGGGTGACTGACAGTTGAATGATCTTAGCAGCTCCCTGTTTTGGTTGCAGCACCACAAAGCAGCAATTGTTTGGGGTGTCAGCCACTTCTGAAGGTACCATCAGAAACTCAGCTGAAATAAAGCCTGATCTCCTTACACCCACTCCTGCTGTTCAGCTGGAAACCGACTGCCCTTCCCTTCTGCATTTATTCCTCCCTTCAATGCTGTGATTTTACACCTGCACATCACGGCAGAAAAGGGCCAGCCCCTCCCAACCAGCACAGCAAGCAGGGAGTTAAGAAGCAATTTGGGGAAAGATTATTTGTTAAATTAGTTTGCACATAGGGCGACGGGACCAGAGAGCTTGGAGGAGAGGTTAGGGCCTGAACCACAGCCCGCTGCAAAAAGAGCCCTTTGTCTGGGGTGCAGAAGGGCCACGTTAACCAGGGATCCAAAAGGAAGGCAAGGCTCCAAAACAGAGCGTCGGCCAGATTTTGTTTTAGTCCAAGCAGGCTTGGTTTTGTGTGTGCTTAAAAACTTTTTTTTTTGTTTGGAAACGATTTTACCTCAAAGCTTTGTGATTATAAAAGCTTATGAGAAAGCTCTGCCTGTGAGCCGCTGAGCTGCTGCACTGCCTGGCAAAGACCTGGCAGCCTGCACCAGGGTTTAGAAATCTCCGTACATGTTGTTCAAGGGAAGGATTCCTGCCTCGCTGCAAGCTTCCTCTTCTGATGCCACTTTCTGTGCCTCATTCTCCACAAAAGCCTCTGGCCTCCCGGAGCTGAGACTGTGACTGAGCACTGGTGTCAGCAACCCCGTGGCAGGGCAGAGCGGAGGCTCGGGGGGGTGGCTTGTCATTAATGAGAAGCTGAGATGTCCCTCTGGCACACAACCCACTGCCAGCACCGAACACAGACCCAGCGGGGAAAGGGACTTGTGGAAAGATGCTCCATAGGCAGAAAGAGCCCTCCCGTGTCCCAGTGGGGGACAAGCAGTGCTCTGCATGGGACACTGCTCCCTGCAATGGCAATGCCCAACTCGTGCCACTGCAGCCCTGCTTGCACGGGTCCCCGGGGCTGTCACACCCCTACACCCTGTTATCTGGGCTTGAAAACTTTTTTCCTCCTTTTCAGAACATTCACAGGCACCAAGGAGGTGTCACACTGCTGGGCTCTCAGCTGGTGCTTGGGATGCTGCCAGCCACAGCCTCTTGGTTGCCTTGCAGTCCCTTGTCCGTCTGCACCCATGTGTAGCTCGTGTCCTTGGCCATGGCACTGGGGAACAAGACTAACCCAGAGCAGGGTCAACATTCTCCATAAAGCAAATGGCTGTGGAGAGAGGCAGGAAGGAACTGGAGGAGGTGGTCTCCGTCCTGTCTGGCACCAGGGTTCTGTACACTAGTCTGAGACCTCTACAAACAAGGAATGAATGAGTTTATCTTGTCTGTATTCACAGATATCAGAAGGTGCACCTGAAGATGGATGCTCCCCACCCAGCATTGAGCAGGGGCTGATCTCCAGCAGCAACATGAGAGTCAATGTCACCAATGTAAGAGGGCAGCAGGCAGGGTAACGCATTTGCTCTCCTTGCTAAGCCAGCTGAGACTGAGTCATGCCATAAACAACAGGCTGGTGTGCCAGGAAAAGCTGTCATGGCTCAGCCTAATGTGACAGTGACCATTGTGAGCCATGAATACAGACCACGCCATTTACTGTCAGTTAACTCAGAGCACAGCAGGGCCAGTCAGCTCCTGCTGAATCACTGCCTGGATGTCATGCAACAAGAGGCTCACACACGGGTCCCTGTGCGTGATGGCAGCAAGCACAGTGTCCCCGATTGCTCCACGTCTTCTCGGAGACATCGGTCTCTTCAAGCAGTGACAGTCTCATGGCTACACTGACCCTGCTTTCCAGGAAAGAGGAGTGTTCTCGGGGTCAGTCTGTTGTACCTGCACTGGATGACTTAGCAGGCAAGCTCTGGAGCATTGGATAGAATCATAGAATCATAGAATCATTATGGTTGGAAGGGACCTCCAGGGTCATTAAGTCCAACCTTTATCCCATCTTATTCCTAACCATCAGACCATCAGACCCTGGCCTCAAGTGCCTCATCAACCCGTTTTTTGAACACCCCCAGGGACGGTGACTCCACCACCTCCCTGGGCAGCCCATTCCAGTGCCTAAAATAGGACAGCTGCAGTTTAAGACATTTCTCAACACCAGGTCTTTGCTGAGCAGTTCTGCTAGATGCTGCTGATCTGCAGCAGAGCTGGGTGACAGAAACCGGTGCCTGCTCCTCAGCTGTTGCAGTGCAAAGCCTGGTGTTGGCTTCAGTTCAGTGGGACTGGGCTAAACTGGACTATGAGCTGCTTGTGCACTGCTGGCTTAGGTGTGGGAATGTGTTCCCTTCTGCTGACTTTTGGTACGGGGTGGTCACTTCCAGCAGCAGCCAGAGCAGAGCTGGGTCAGTAACATCTTAAACTACCAGGAGTGCACCAGAGTCTATCTGCCAGACGTCAGGTCATCTTCTGCCTTCTTCCACATGGCTCTGTCAGGTTAGATCATGGAGGGAAAAGTGGAAGCCAAGGGACTGTCACTTAGGGGATTCTTGTGGTTTTCTGCAGCTGAACCAAGAGCTGCCTCATCCCTGGGAATAATGCAGCATCTCTGCCAAACCCCAGAAGGAGACTCCTCTGTGCTTCGCTGCAATCTACTGCAGCTTCCAGGCTGGGCCCCTGCTGAAGGCAGCTGCAGGTACCTCCAAAGGTGACTAAAGGAAAAATAAGCAATGGAAATTTCCACCCCTGACCGCAGATGTGGAGTTTGTGCCTGGCTGTGCTAGGAAAGGATGTGTGGGGAGCTGCAGTGCTTGCTGGTGGGCTATTTCTCTTAGTACCACCATCCTTCTTCCCATTCTTAAGTCTTCCCTGTAGCTGAAGGCTTTGAGATCTGTTGAATACCAGACTTGTGCCAATCTCCGTAGTCTCTAGGCAGTTTAAACCAAGCATTATTTCTACTGCTTTTTGCATCATGAGTGCATTTTAGTCTCCAGGCCAGGGCTGCTGCCCTTTCTTAGAAGCTCACCTCTCTGCATCCAACAGTTTCCATTTAATTGCTGTGGGTGGAACGAAGCATTTGAGATCCCTAAGATCAGGTCTCTAAGATCTCTAAGAACGGGTCTTTTGTACACTTCCAGTGTTGGAGAATCAAAGCTCTGGGGGCAGCGCTTTGGTTCAATTCCACACCAGTGCAGGCGTGTGACATGATCATATTGTCACAGCTTAACAAAAATGTCATCCTTGCAAACAGGGCAATCAGAATCTGGGGTACATCCACCAAAGACCAGTGCTTAGCAAGACAACTGATTTATTTGGGTGTAACTCTAGCTGCAGAGTGGTTTTAACTGACTGATTTATCTCCTCTGCTCTTCAAGAGTATCCCATCCAAGATTTAAACCGGGATTCCCCTCCAGCTCATCTGGGCTCCCTCTGTTTGAGAGGAAAACTCTTATTTGTGCACTGAAACAGAAGTGGCCTTTCTTAGCTTGTTCCTAAGTCCCACAAACTCACTGGCTTTGTGCATTCCTCAGCATCGTGCTCAGGAAAGGGGGCAAAAAAGAACCCCTAGCAAGATCTGTCAAGGCTTGGCGAGGCAGCTCACAGGGTGATTCTAAACTGTGGATGGCAGCAAGCCTCCCAAATGGAAAATGTTTAGCTGATATATATCGCCACAGCTGCAATTTCAAAACAGAAGGACAGTCGTGTACATTGGCCTCCTAATTGAAGCCTGATCTAACATCTGCCAAAGTATGTGGTGTGTCAACACCCTCACCAGATTCCCAGCCAAAAGGAGGGTGGGAGGGAAGCTACAAACAGGGAACTTTTCATTTGTAAAAGCCCTTCCTTTTACCAAAAGATCCTTAGAAAAAGTAGCCTCTACCTAGGTCTCTTTTCAATCAATGGCATAAAAAACAAGAGAGCTGTAAACTTGCTAACACGCCAAAAGGATGAAGTTACCCTTTCGGGGCAGAGTTTGGACATACCTTTCTCCTAGCAAGAAATGAAAGATTTAGGAGCAGGTCTCACGCCCTGTGTTGATTCATGGAGCAAGGCAGAGACATACACAGCTATCACACACTTCACCTCTCCAAGGAACACCCTGGCAGATAATAATTAATAATAATTCCTCCTGTGCCACCTATCTCAGGCTTTTATTCGCCCCCCCGGGGGTACGTGTGCACTTGTAGATATTGAGCCACCCTCTAGAAAACACAGCAAGCCTGCCAGGATTAGCCACTTTCCATCTAAAATTGACATTATTTCTGATTAATCAAGTTACAATACAAATGCTCAGCCTCTGCTCAGACCAGAGAGCCTCCCTGCCCTGGGATCTGGTGCGGAGCAGGAGCTCACTAGCCCAGGGTGCAAATTTCCAGCCTATCATCACTTTTTTGCTTAATACCACTTTTCCCCTGATGCAGACTGCACCTACTTGCAAAACAAACATCATTCACCTTCTCTCTCCACCCCCACCCTGGTCCACGGGAGTGTTTGGGGGCAGGACAGTCCTTGTTTTGTTGTTTTGAATGAAGTTTAGCACAATGATGCTCTGAACTCAGCTGGGGTCTTATTATACGAAAATAAACACTAAGTGACTGGAGTGAAAGAATAAGCAACAATGACAACAAGGACTAAACAATCTCCATTTATTTAAACAAAATGGAGATGGGGGAATGCAGGCGAGTTGATATTTTTGTCTGCTCACATTCTTATGGAAATGAACATGTTTTGTCACTCACAACCTCTCAAATTTGCATGAGGAGATTTAATAAGATCTCTCAGGCCAAGAAAAACATGTTGAAATCGTAAGTAAGTCAAAGTGCAATGCCTTAAAGTGACAACAGAAGCATCCTAGCCCGTAAAGATGCTGAAACAGATAGCATGTAAGTAGGAGCTAAGGAGAACTTCCAAAGATGTATAGTGATGATGAACCTACACAGGAAGGAAGGGAAGCTTCTTTGCAATGCCAGGCTGGTCATTAGGTTCTAGATCTAACAAGATGCTGCTCAGGAAGCTAAAGATGTAGAGTTTCATGAATTCTGCAAAATAAATCTTCTCTCCTAGGAACTGTTTGCCTGCACGTGACTTTGGACTGGAGTTTCTCAGCTCAACGGTTCCAGCTCCAGGAATGTCTCAGTACATGGATTGGGATCACTGATTTCACTGGAACTCGGGCAAAGCCGCAGCATGTACAGCTGTGACACTTCCTCACCCAGAGCACATGAGGGAACCCCAGGGAATGGTCATTCTCCACTGCTCAGGGAGGGCTGGAGGAAAGAAAATGATAAGGCAGGAAAAATATCAAGAGGAATCAGTTGAATGGCAGGAAGATCCTTTCCCCACCACAAGAAGAACATCTACAAGACAGCAGCGTTCCTCCTTACACACTGTAGACTCTCCACAGCTATCGGTCATTCCTCCCAGCTACCAAAGAGCTAAATCTCAGAGCCTTTCATCTGCTCTGGGCGCAGCTGCCTGGGAACTCATTTTGGAGTCTGCAGACTTGAGGGTGATGAGAAAGGCAATCCTACCTTCTTACCCGGGGAGTGGATTAAAATGAAACGGTTTTTCTTTTTCAGTAGCGCACGCAGTTCCTGGCACTTGTCGTAACTCTCCAGTTCCACTGTTTCTATGCACTTCTGTTCATCCTGCAGAGAGGGAATGAAACATTATTATGAATAGGAGGCATTGAAATCAATCATACACCATCAAACTCTGCATGTCTTCCCCTCGCATCTGTCTGAAAGCTCTTCTGCCTTAAAAATAACCTGCATGCAAGACAGCAAGCCCCCATGAATCAGGCTGGCATCTCACTAAGAAAACACTCTAGTCTTTAAGCTACAGGCCAATTTGTGGCTAGTGGTCCACGCTGGCTGAGCAAGTAACACGTTGTGAACAGGAACACCAGCTTCTGCCATCTCCGTTGGCCTCATCCAGGGATCTGCAGCCAGAAGGAAGGTGGGAAGGTCTTTGCCCCCAGCCATGGGCTGAGAATGTGCTGTCAGTCCTGGCATAGGAAGGAGGAATAACATGATGTGCTTTTATAAACCTTCCTGGTGTGATGTCAGAGTGTTCCCCAGGCTCCCCTTTAGCTCGGTGACACCACCTCCTCCCTGCAACAAACACAGGAGATGTTACTCTGCTTTTGCACAGGGAAGACAGCGCAAGCATCACGGTGGTCCAAGCAGCCCCCCAGGAAGCCCAAGGCAGAGGGGAGCTAAGAGGCGAGCCCTGCACCGAGCCTCAGCAAGGTCAGTGGGAGCTACATGGGACTGGGACATGCTCCTCTTGCAGCCATGCTCTGAGTTGTCAAAGTGCTTAGGACTGGCAATACGGTCCCGTAGAGCCAGCACAGCTGTCAGGGCAGTGTCTCAGTGGGCATTGTTTATCTCTGGTCTATCTCCTCTGATGACTGCCGGCCGTGACCTTGGCTCATTTCTCCCAGTAACATAACTAAAATTCCACACGTGGTGCGTGGCTCAGTTCAGCCACGGAGCACCATCCCTAATAGGAATCACCATCCCTAGTAGGAATCACCATCCCTAATAGGAATCACAGTGTAACGCTGGGCAGATAATGTTCTTCATATCTGAGTAGCGTGGAGGAGACCAAAGCTCCCTTTTCCTAAGTACTACACAAACAAGCAGTGAGAATCAAGAGCAGCTCTGGCTGGTGAAGTGCTACAGCCAGCACACCTCATGAACCTCTCTGTTGCCATCCTAAATTAAAACTGCTGGCCATGACCATGCCCAGCTCCCAGGGCAGCTCCACGTACCCGTACGAGTTAGTATTTAGCAATTCCTGTAGCGGAGAGGGGATGTGGGATGAGGAAATGTGTCGCAGCCAGGAAGCTGCTGCCGTGGCTGAAGGCAGGGAATGGTGAGTGCAGAGGGAAGTGGGCTGTGGGGAATTTCCTCCCTTTACCACTCAACATTTAAGTCGCCGTGCAGACCTCAGGCTGTGTTCAGTATTTTTTAACCATCCCAGCTGGGGATGGGGGGCCTGGCAGAGCTGATGCCGGTACGCAGAGCAAGTTCTGTGCTACTGAGGGATGTCTGGATCTAATTTAGGTTTATTGTTTTAATGACATTACTGTTTATTTCATTTAACACTGAGTAGGTGAATGTGACCAGAGAACTGGGAAAAAGTCTTCTAGGAGGAGGAGATTAATCCTGCCCAGACCTAAGACCCAGCAGATAAAATCCTGCTGACGTTACGGAGTGCTTTGAAGGCACAAGGCTCCTGCTGCAATCCTGGTATTGCAATGTCACTGCAAAAGGACAGGGATGGAAATAATAACCCCTCAGCGGCCAACAAATAACAGAGAAGGGTGAGGTCAGGAATACATGCCTTGGGGATGGGTGATCTCATCCTGGCCTTTGGTGGACGACCGCCCACATCACAGCACTGCCGCACGGCTGGCGCGGTCACCAGCTCCACGGCAAAGGTTTGCTGGGCTCAGGACATTGGTGGCCTGGCAGCACCCTGAGCCGACCACCACAAAGACTCCTGCCCACCCTCCTTGCTGCCTAGAGCAGCCCTGTCCCCAGCAGAGCCCAGCAGCTCCATGTCACCCTCCCTGTCCATGCCATCCTCTTGGAGAAGAACCTTCCCTCTGATCCTATGCAAGCTGTCCTCCACTTTCTAAGAAAAGTGGAGCACTGAGCTGGGGGACAAGAAGGACTTGGCAGGGTGGAGAGCTGTGGATCTGTCTGGCCAAGGGCAGCAAGGATGGGGACACACAGGACCCTGCCTCCCAGGGGCCCTGGCTTGACTGTACCAGCTATGTCTCCTTCATCTTAGAGACGTGAACTTCTCAACTAATTTATCCTCTTCAGGGAGGGTGGGGAAGAAAGCAGCCAGAGAAACAAGAAAACTCCATGTCTGAGAGCAAAGGAAATGTGTCTGAGTTCAGGGAGCACCAGAATGGGGCTTTTGTTTGTGTTTTACCCTTGGCGAGTGGCCAGCCCCTCTCTGTCAGCCTACCTGGGTCACAAAGAGACCCTTTGTGTTTGTCCTGCACCACTAAGATAAAGCCCAAAGTGCCCGACCCAGGTCTCCAGGTCCTTTCACCCTCCTGGGACCTGGAGCATACTCAGCATCATGCAGAGACAAGGTCATTTCCAGACTCCTGCCCCAACACATCAGCCTCAGACACACGTTCTGGACAAGCTCCCACTTGATTTGGTCTCTAGTGTCCCAAAGAAGTTAAAGCAACCTCTTTACATCGTCCTGAGACACAAAGGTTGAGTCCTCACGGGTGGTGGCAGCTCCCTGCAGCACACAGCTCGCAGGGTTGTCCCACAGCACTGCATTTGCTGCCGATCAAGGCAGGGAATTCCCTTCAGGCCACCTTTCTCTTTTCCTCTACAGATTTTAGAGCTTGTTTTTTAAATTGCTTTTGTGCTTGCTGTAAGGGACAATCAATAAGATGCTTAAAATCCTGGCACAGAAACCCCTCCACTCATGATTTAATGCAGAAAAACAACTCCGTTGGCTATTAGTGGAGCAGATGTTGTGACTTTAACCTGTATGTGTCTGCAAGCTTGTCCCTTAAGAAGAAAATTACTAAACACCTAAACATGCATGTGCTTAGCCAAAGAATCACACTTAGCAAACATTTTCCTTAAAGAAAAGTTGATTAAAAAGGGGGAAAAAGACCCATTGAAATGTTTTATTTATCTGAAGGTAAAATTTCCAGCAAAGACCTCTTCACTGACACACGTTCGTGGGCTGTGACCCTCAGTGTGCAATGTCTAGACTGCCTGAAATGATAATTTACTTCTCCAGCTGAGGATCTCAGAGCACTTTAATAAATCACTTTTGGGTATACATTGCTATCACCTTACCAGGGGCAAAACACAGATGTTAACTGCACGACTGTTAAATGCTGGGTGGATTCTCTGGTCTCTGGAAGACTCTCTCTTTAGTAGTTTTTTTTTCCCTGTCAAATAATACACTTTTAAAAAACCCCAAAACAACCAAAAATCAACTCTAACCACTAGTTGCACTGTTTAGGGGGAAAAAAACAAACCCAAGACTGATGCTGTCTAATCCATGAAGTGATGATATTAATCTGTGTAGTCTCTGTATAGGATTGCCTATTCTTCAGATGCTCACTGTAAAGGCTTAATTTTTATTCTGGCAAGAGTATGTAGAGACAAGAGGACAGGAAAGCCCATTAGAAAATAACCTGCTTGGGACTGCATGGACCTTCACACAACCTGCCCTCCCTCAGATTTCTGGGTCTGAGCTCTACGTACTTGCATCGGTGCCTCTTCTCCTGACATTTGAGGATGTAATATCATACAAACATCTTGCTTAACTGAGTCTTCATTTACATGAGGGTACAGATGTGGGGTGCTGGAGATGGAGGCACTGCAGACAACAAGAAATCCATCTCCCTTCATTTCACATCCGCTGAAAGAAACCTGAAGCCCGGTGGGATGACTTTCACCCCCCATCTGCTCCAGGTAATACAAGAACCATTTGCAATTTGCCTTTGGGAGGTAGCTCCGCTTTAAACCAAACCCCAAGCCTGACTAACAGATGCAATATGGGAAACACTCCCAGGGCAGGTCAGGAGCACATTCCAGGAGATTGCTGTTGATGATGATAAATACAGTATTTGTGTTCTGCTCAGACTGCACTTTCCGGTGACACGGTGCAACGTTATTGCCTGCATCTCGTGTGGGACATTCCCTCTGCTCATGTTTTGCACAAACCTCAGCTACAAGTGCAGCCAGGCTCATGCAACTGCATAAACGAGGGTGCCTGCATGTGAAACAACTGTTAAAAGCAATATTAGCACCTTCGTGAAGGGCTCCAACACACATGGGACTGAAAAGCACCACGTGTACAAGACACCAGCTCGGTTCCTGGAAATCTGATGGGCTCAGGCCAGTTGAAATACTCACCCTCTAAACCTGCCCTCCCACATGGAGGCTGACCTCCTTCCCATTTAACCCATTTGGGTCTAACTTTGCATACATATGGAAAGAAGCTTGGATTTCTGAGGCTTTATCTCCTTTCTTTTTCCAGGGCCCTGATTCAACAAGCACTGAGTCATCCCATTTCAAAGTATTTCAGCCTGAGGTTGGTCTGGGATGCTGTGTCTGGCTCCGGGGTCACACCAAGCAGGGCAGGTATGTGGAGAAGGTCCAGTAAGGAAAACGGCAACTGGAGCCCCAGAAATCAAAGCCACCATAGCACACTGCACCACAGACTCTCCTTTGACATTGGGCAAGGCCCTTCTCAGCTCAAAAACTCCGTTTCCCAATTGGAGATGGAGACAGCAACACTGCCCTAACTCACGTTAAAAGAAGATAAATACAGTAATAAACACGAACTGCCTCAATTCTGTGGCAATGGGACCCCTCCTGAGCACAGAAAATTGCCATTTCCTTTAGCTCCCCTGTAGTAAGTCTGCACAATCACATGCTGTCCTATTGTGCTACCAGATAATTTTGTAGCAATTTCCTCTCCTAAGACATTTGACTTCACTGTAAGCCAGTTTAATAGCCTATAGATATTAACATGATCCCTTATTTACAATAATGGGACCTTGTAGCTACTGTAGCTTACAGATGCAATTTATTACAGGATGTTACCACAATCCGCAGGCTACCAGAAAACATTATGCCTCGTTGTTACAAATGCCATTTTCCTGGTTGAGATAATAAAATAACCCTTTAAATGATTGGGATTTTTCCTTCTTCTGAACGTCTGTGAAAATTAATCTTACTTTAAAAGCCTCTTTTTCCCTTGTGGTGACAAGAGCCTCCGTATATCTTGTTTTTAAAGGCATGCCCTTTAAAAAAACCTACGTCATGGTTATAGATTTTGAATCTACGAGTTCCTGGAGCTTCAGCTGGAGTCAACAAGTGTCCAGGGCACTGGGAAGCAATCTGCAAAGGGCCACCGGTTTGCAGGACAAGGCTGCACCTCTCTGGGTAAGAGAAACCCCCACCGCCGTGCCTGCCTGCCACACTGCTCATCACCTGACATTAACTTCTCATTTCATTATTCTTGCAGTCTTCATGACATTTCAAAACCAAGAGCAAACGCCTCCAGAAAGCTTTGGGATTCGGGAAGAGCAGGAGGGTTCAGCATACAGGAGGAGGTAATACCCTTTAACCTAAATTTTTTTATAACAAATCTTCTTTATTAGGCAATAGTGTGTTTTTTAAAAAAGAGAACCAAACTCATTTGTCAGTCCTGTTGTTCCTGAAACCATCGCAGCAATGCAGCTGCTGAAACATTTCCCCATTCTTCTTCCCCTCACACACTGCGCAGAAGCTTTACATCATTTTGGCTTTGTATCATCCTGTTGCCCCCAAACCCCCTGTGTCAGACACTGCACAGGCACATGGTCCTTCTGCAGACCACGCCGTGAGAAAAGGTCCTTCATCCTGACGCACACTTCTAGCCACCATAAACCAGCAGGGCTTAGACTTAGAATCACAGACTGGTTTGGGTTGGAAGGGACCTTAAAACTCATTTAGTTCCAAGCCCCCTACCACGGGCAGGGACTAGACCAGGTTGCTCCAAGCCCCATCCAATCTGGGCTTGTGACCGGACTTACCCACCCCTAACCTCAAACCTCTCTTGGTGTCACTTATGTGCTCTGCACTGTAATTTCTTCCTTTAAGGGCAAACTCTGCTCTTGCAGAATTCCCTCTCAGCCCAGGATCCAAAGGCCTGACTCAGGAAAGATCACTTTTGCAGCCCAGCAGGACCAGCCCAGCACTCTCCATTCTCCTCCCATGAAGATGCAGGACAGATTTGGCTTGCATCTCAGATTTTTTCTCATTTGATTTGAAACAGCTTTAAACGAGGCCATGAACTTAAGGCATGCAATTTATCTAGGGAAGTCCAGGACAAAGCTCCCAGGGGTCCTTTGCTCAGTCCTGGCTCAAGTAAAGGGAAAAGATGAGCCAAATCCAGAATGTGTCCCTGCTTAAGGAGGACAGCAAGCACTCACAATCTCACCCTGCATCCATCGTTGGCTAAACAAAACCCTGAAGAGTCTGGCTAGCAACAATTTAAGTTGCTTGAGGGGTGCCAAACAGCTGCAAAGTTGCCTGCTGTTCCCTGAAGCGGCAGGTGGGAAGTCAGGCTGCTACAATCCAGTTTTATCCTTTAAATGCCAAAAAATGCAGAGCACATATCCTGCTTCCGCCGAAAGCTTTGCTCTCTTCGCCTTCTCACAGGATGTCCTGCCCTCTCATTTATTATTGTTTTTTTGCAGTAGCACTATCCAAATATTTACTGGCAAAAATATTTATGATATGTAATATACTCTAAAATGCAACTGCTGACTCTTCTTTATAGCTTTTACCCTTCCTGGAGATAACTGGAGAAGCTCTTTTAAAAGGAATGGGCTGGAGGGAAGAGTGAAAAAGACAGCAGCTTATGTCACCAAGGGCCTGATCCTGCCCCTCATTCAAGACCATTAGCTGTGACCATACCTCATCCTCATAAACCACGAGCTGTGTTTTCCGTAGCTGGATGTAACGATCCTTCCACAATCCCAGAAGCCCCCCACTGCTTTTCTTAATCCAGCCGTATTTCTCTGCGGTCGGAGCAGACTTTGGCTTCTCTGAGACCTCCTCCTTTGTATCCTGCAAGGACAGAAGGGAGAAGGCATTACATCAAAAGCACTTTCCATCCATTTAATGAAGGTCATCAGAAAGCCTGCCCAGAGAAGAACTCAGCACCTACCACATATGGTCCCTCCCCACCACATCCCAAGGGAAAAGACTGGTGTCTTCCAAAGGAAAACTCAACCAGCTCCCACACCAGAACTGCTGCAAGCCTGGGGAGCGAACATGGACCCTGGCCACTCTTGGGGACACTGGGATGGCAGCACATCCACCTTGCTTCTCTGTGGAGGTACTCCCTGCTTGCTCTGCACCATGAGCTCCTTGAAAATGAGATCCCTCCTCTCTGCTTTGCTCTCTGATCAACCTCAGTGGGATGGATCCTGCTGGCATCCGTAGCAACGCTCCCATTTTGGCCCACAGCCACTTCCGCAAGCTCTAGGTATCCATGTTTGGTCATTGCCCCCAAACCAACTCCTGTGGGCAAACCCACAGCACGAGGGCCAGGACTTCATCACACCCACACTAAAATGTTCCTGGCAGGCTCCTGCAGGGAAGGACCAGCAGAGAAGTCAGCACCAAGAGTGGAGTTGTTTTTGGTCCTGCCTTTAGCTCCCTGCTGTTTGTCACAGCCTGCTCTTGCCTCCCGCACTGGGAGGCTGCTGGTTTCCCAGGCCTGGTAAAAACCAGGAGATACATAACTTCCCTGCATCGAAAAAACATCAGAAATATCCAATAGCAATATCCTCATCAAACGGAGACAGGAAACCTAAGAGAGGGAGTGGTGGCAGTCAGGATTATTAGCTGCCTGCTGTCACCAAACTCGGTTATGAGAAGAGTTTTCCTCCTCTCTGCTGCTCTGGAAGAGCCTTTGCAAAGGCAGGATCCCCATTTCCCCTCCCTTGGAGCACCCTGCTGCTCCCAACACCCCATGGACCTCCTCCATAAGCCTATTTCCCTGGAGCAAGGCAAGGGGAATCCCTCGCTGAGCTAAATCTCCTTACATAAACACCTCGCCAACCTTGTGACTTGTAAGGAGAGGTCAACCCCAAATCCTCCAGCTTGCTCCCAGGAACCCCACTGTCCCCCCAGACTTGGTTTCCTCCACGTCCCTGTCTGTAATAGCTGCAGAAAGCCAGAGTTTGCACAAAAAGAGGATGCAGCATAAAGGCAGAGCCTCAACCATCCCCAAATGGCCCTCACTGGCTGCTGAATGAAACCTTTTCTTGGAGGCAAAAAGCCCCAAACAAAACAAACCAGAGCAGCTGGAGCTCAGACATCACATTTCATAACATGAGGAAATCCCATGTGCATGGAAAGGAGTCGGAGCTGGACACTCCCGTGGCCAGGAGAGAGCGAGTGAGTACAGACGAGCTCCAAAAATTCAGAGGAGAGCCTTGCTGACAAATCTGTTTCCATGCACCAGACTCCCAACGAACACACCCTTGGACAGTGGCTGCCATCGGGGTGAGCTGTAACTCTAAACAGGGAACTGGCACCCATAAAAAAGGGAAAAACAGATTAAATACTCCACGCACCCGCATTTATTCCCATCCCCCCTAAGGTCGGGAAGAGGCCCGGCTTTGCAGGTGGGCTCAGGTGCAGACTGGGAACAAGAAACTCAAATAAACCATGGTATCACCTAAAAGAAAATCAGGCGGAAACCCGTAACGTCTCTGCTGCCCTTTTTAGAAGCTACTTCAATTGCACCAAGCCGTGTTTGAAACGGCCACAATACAGGATGACAGAGCATGAAAAAGTTTTCCGGGAAAGGAGGGGGGACCGCGTGGGGTTTTTTTAAAAAACTTGACTTTTTAGGTTGCCAGGAAGTTGTATTCAGTTGTGATCTGCCACTTCAGCAAACATCAACTGCTGCACAAATATAGACCTGCTGGCTTCCTGATCGAGCACCCTTTTGATGTCATTTTTAGATAATTGGGCACCAACATTAACCTCCCTCATAGCAGTTTCACATGGATGTAGCTGTATGAAGAGTTTATTTGAGTGACTCCAGACCAAGAGCTGCCCACATGTTTTTACTCCATAAGTTGTTTTTTTTTGCTTTGCAGATGAATTTTTCCTGCTCTTTTTCCCCACCTGGCAGAAAGGTTTGTCTGAAATCACACGGCAAATATGTCAGCATCCAGGAGCATCCACAGAGAGGATCATAGAATCCCAGACTGGTTTGGGTTGGAAGGGACCTCAAAGCTCACCCAGTGCCACCCCCTGCCATGGGCAGGGACCCCTCCCACCACACCAGGGTGCTCCAAGCCCCAGCCAACCTGGCCTTCAGCACTGCCAGGGAGGGGCAGCCACAGCTTCTCTGGGCACCCTGGGCCAGGCTCTCACCACCCTCACACCAAACAATTTCTCCCTCCCATCCCATCTCCATCTCCCCTCTGTCAGTTTGAACCCATTCCCCCTCGTCCCATCACTCCCTGCCCTTGGCCCCAGTCCCCCTCCAGCTTTCCTGGCGCCCTTTCAGGTACCCTAAGGTCTCCCTGGAGCCTTCTCTTCTCCAGGCTGAACAACCCCAACTCTCTCAGCCTGTCCCCAGAGCAGAGCTGCTCCAGCCCTCTGATCATCTGTGACTCCGAGCCGAGTTGGCCCAGTAGAGGGAAGACAAGGTGAGATGGAGAGTGCTGGTCTCAGCAGATGACAGTGGCCACAAGCAAAGGGCTTTGCCCCAGCCCTGTGCAGGAGTCACCAGAGGCTGAGCTGCTCAGTGCCTCCTCTGGTCCCCGCTCTGAGACAGATGTGATGGTGGGATCCTGTGCTTTGTGGGTGCCCAGAGTCCAGCCCAGCAGCTTCCCCCTCGCACTAAAAAACCCAGATGACGCAACTTGGCCATTTGTTCCTGCAAAAGCAAGAAGAGTCTTGGAGATGGCACCTGACATCTTTGTGGGTTATCTTCATGGCTGGTTCATGCCACCCCTGCCACAGATGGGCGAGGGGAGGTTGGCCAGGGAAGGGTCCTGAGAGCAGGGCTCTGTGTCCACCTTGTGCTCTCTGCCTGAAACTTCACAACAAAAACCAGAGCACGGCACAAAGAGATGAGTCCCTGTTGTTCGTTCAGCTTTACGTGGGCATTCCTCCTGCAAGAAATACCCAGGTATCCTACCCAGGATGTTCTTGGGCTGGATTCATTCCTGACCGTGGTGTAAATCCACGAGAAGAAACCCACTGACACCAGCCAAGCGAGCCAGCTAAATGGGGGAGGAACTGAGGGATCCTATGGCTGACTCATTGCTCCCAAAACCGATCCCTTGAGCCATTCCTGCAATTTATATCACAGTGCCATTCCTGAATCTTCACTCTTGCAGCCTGGTTTCACAGCTCAGCAGAGATGCCCTGTCTGGGGGACAGGATGGCTTTTTCTTTACCAGTTAGGCAGTCATTTCTCCCCTCCCCTGCCCCTGTATTTTAAGGGCCCCCAAACCCACACACTTTTCATGTCTCTAACAAAAAGAACCCAACTCCAACAGGTGAATGGTGAGTGGTGCCTTTGCAAGTTACGTTCAGTGCACTGAAGTCTCTCACCCAGCTCCAGTGACTTCATTTAATGCAAGCAGCTCATTTACTGCACGAACACCTCCTAGGAGACAACCCGTGTCTCCACACCTCAACTCTTCTTCTCCCTTTCAAGGTTAACTTCCAAGCCCAGCTGTCAACGCTTACGCTTCTCCCTGATCCACCACCTCCCTGGACACAAACTGCTCAGATCCAAGTGAAACTTGGGAAGCTACATTTGATGCCCTCTCCTGAAAGCGATCACCAGAGGAGTCATTTATCCTTAACAAAGAGTGGGTGGCCAGAGCCCTGCCAGCCCTCCTTGCTCCCGAATCCCAGGGGCCACCACGAAGCCCCTTCAGCCCGTGGGAGCCTGGTGAGCATGGACACCAGCTGGAAGCAGTTTCTCCACTGTGGATTAATGTCATGGATGCCGGCGGATAATAACAACTCTCTGTGGCTCCCAACTCGGGCTGCTTTGCCATCTCCCTCCTGCTTTAAAAAAGCTCTCATTCTCGCCACAAAATGTTGGGAGCTGAAATAACGGGGTGGGGCGAGGGGGAGACAAACCACAGCCACCAGCATCACATGAACCAGAACCCCGGGTCCTCCAGCAGTCGGTCCTACCTGGAGCTTTCTTTGTGGCTGAGCAGCAAAACCTCCTTTAAGGAGAGGAAGCAGGAATAATTGCACGGCCAGATGAGGGGAGAAAACGACCTTGTTTAACTCTCTAACAAATTTGTGGCACCTTCATGAATCCACGCAGGGATGGGTTATTGGGGCGTGATCCCACGGAGGTGAAAACCTAAGTGTGAAGGAGAAGCACTGCTGCCCTTCTCCGAGTTGAACCCGTCCCAGGCAGGGATGGAGGAGGAGGAGGAGAGGCTCGGGGAAGGCTGTGAGGTATGTGGACACGGCCAAGCTTGTGGTCGGAGCGAGGCCCAGCTCCAGCACGGAAGTACAACACCCCAGCAAGAGTCAGCACAAGGTGGCCTGAGCGAGCGTGGCATTTCAACAAGCCCGGCTCTGCCAGCACTCGTCCTCCGGCAGCGCCAGCGTCCTCCGGCAGCCTCACCCGGCCGGCTGGAAAGTTTATAAACCCGAGGAGCTTTGGGGATGCTCTGCCTCCAGCTCCAGTGCAAACGACAACAGGGACCCCCAGCCTCTCTGGGTCTCCAGTCCTGCTCCCCGCACTGTCCCCACTGCCAGAGTTGGGGCAAGTGTGGCCGGGGATGTCCCAGCACCAGCAGAGACCCCAAAAAAAACCCCAGAGTGGCCGCTGCTTCCCGGCAGG
>VZRW01007566.1:879415-920228 GCA_013398125.1 Aegotheles bennettii | reverse complement strand
CCCCCCCCCCCGCCGTGCCCCGCAGAGCCGCTCCCGCACTGGCTGGGGCTTGCACAAGTTCCTCCCATCCCAGAAAGTGACATCTGTGGATTTAACAAACTTTGGACTCTCTGGCCTGGGTTTATCGGCGATTTTGGGAACATGAAGAACTTTTGCTTTCAATCTCCCGCAGCACACGGGTGGCTTGAAGGCCACTTTCATCACACCCCTCCTTTTCATCTCCCACTTCATCCTCTCCAAACCCACATGTGGGCTGGTGTCCTCAGAGGTTCTTCTGGAGTTCACTGCTCCTGCGCTGCTGCCCGGCTGCTCAGCACTTCCCTGCCTGGGTGACACTCCAGGCTCTCTTCCTGCCCAAGGTGTCTCCTGGACTATAAATTACACCCTTGCTTTATATCACAGCCCTGCCTTTAATTAAAGTCACAGGGTGCTGCGTAAACAGATTTGCTGGGGGAAGGCTGAATGGGAGGGACAGTGTCCTCTGCACTGGTGTCTGACCTCCCGTGGGATGGGGGATAACCCCTAATGTCCCTCCCTCTCCTGCCTTCCCTGCTCTACTCTCGCCCCACCAAGGAGAAAATCACTTGTGTTACTCAGATGCCTCTGTCACAGGGCTGGGTGAGTGCTCTTGTGCAACCCAAAGAGCTTCTCGGTGTTTATCCCTGCTCAGCCAGGGAATAGCTTGGTTGAGCTTCCCACTCTCCTGATCTGCATCAGCCTGCTGGCAGCTCAGGGTTTGGCATTTTGCTGCATCCCTGCCTGCTGGAGTATTTGTTCCCCCTTCCCCAGCATCCCAGCTTGTCCCTGTGGTGCTGGAGGTGTTTGGCCCATGGGGACACCATGGCCTTGCCGGAGCATCCCTCCCTCCTTCCCTGGGGCAGGCTGGAGAGCAAGGGAAATATTTCTGTGGTTGCATCAGGGTGTTCCTGGCTCCCGCCTTTCCCATGGATACTGGGAGCTCGTGCACCACTGGGGCTTCCCCAGCTGCTCGCAAGGCCCTGCCTTCAGTTCTCCAGCTCCCTGGGCTCTTCCCACAGGTGCCTGTCTGGTGCCCAACCCTGAGGAACGTGCTGTCTTGTGCTTGGGATTCGTGGTGTGGGGGACTTGGGTGTCCCCAGCTTCCCCCACTGCGTCCTCTGCTCACAGAGCAGCATCGTCTCTGGTGAGATGTGGCCTCCCAGGGGGCCTGATCCTGCACAAAACCTGCTGGGAAGCCCTGTCACCTTGCTCTGGGGAGATGTTTGTGTGGGGGAAGTGGTGGAGTCCAACACAGTGAGGGAGGAGGAGCGGTGGTGGTCACAGAGTGGGTGCAAGGGAGGCTCAGCCCTGTGCTGGTGGTCTCTTTTCCTCCAAGATGCAATCCTGGAGTCTCCTGTCATGGTCCTGGCCATGAAGGGCATCCCTGGGGTTTGCACACACAGGAATCTCCCCATGTCCAAGCTGTCCCTGCGTGTTCCCGTGCCCAACCTGTGCACCCTTAAACCCTCCTGGGTCATGGCAGGGTGACATTTCCTTGGGGAAATAATTTGTGTCAACTTCTATTGAAGTGAAGCAAACAATTAAACAAAAGGAGAAGCTTTTACCCCCAAAACGCCTGCTCATTCCTCCTTACTGGTCTTTGTTTGCTGCGTTATACTGGGGCAAGCTGGGACAGGCCCTGGCCGAGGGCTCTGTGGTGCTGCTGCCCCGGGCAGTGCCTCCACCGGTGTCCTGGGGTGGTGAGGAGCCAGTTGCTATCCCAGTAACAGGAATTATGACTTCTTCCTAGCACGGTGCCCAATGCTGGAAGTTTTGGGAGGGCTTGCACATCCCCAGCGGTCTCACCTGAAGTGCAGGAGATGGACAGGATTCCTGTTCCTGAAGCATTCCTGGATTCCTGTTGTCTGGGAAATGCTGGAGTGATGGTGTCCTTGCAACCCTGGGCTTGGTCCTTACTGGGCTGAATCCAGCCATGACCATCTGAGAACAATGTTCCTGAAGGCAGAGCCCTTGTCCCTGATGGGGATGGGTGGTGTCCCCAGGAGAGGAGCAAGCATGTCCTCTCCCCAGCTGGATCCATCCTGCTGGAGGACACCAGGGTCGATGCAGCTGCATTTTGCAGAGATTGAATTATTTGGGTGAGATGCTGCAAGACTTTGCTGTGGTGGAGAGGGAAGGAATGGGCTTAGAAATGCCCTGATGGGCTCTCGTGCTCTCCTCGGTGGTATCCAGCTCCACAAAAGCTCTCCTCTGTCATGTCTCATTAGCTACAAGAGCTTTTGAACCTGCTCAAAATACTAATGGCTGTTAATGAGGCAGAGTGGGTGCTGGGATTGGCTCCACCTCGCAGTCTTCTGGGTGCCTCTCCCTGCCCTGGTGCCACTTCAGGGGGGCTCTCGGGTGGCACCAGGATCTGGGGGAGAAAGGGAATAAAAGGGAGATCAGGAGGTGGCCCAACCCCTTCCAGTCACACCTTTTTAATGCTGTTAAGGACCATGTATGTAGAGTAATTCCTGTTGGCAAGGACCTCTGGAGGTCTCTGGTCAAGCCCCCCCCTTAATGAACTTTGAGGCTAGATCAGGCTGTGCAGAGCCTCAGCTGAGTGAGATTTGAATCTCTCCAAGGATGGAGATCCCACCACCTCCCCAGGCCCATCTGTCACCACCCTTTCTCCCCTTGCTACTTGTCGCTTCTCGTCCTTTTGCTGTGCATCTCCATCGCTCTCTAACCACTTGGGTCCTGTCAGGGCCACGAGTAGCTCCTTCAGCTTCAAACTCTTCCCTGTTTGGCTGGATGACATTGGCAGATGTGTGTTTTTTTGGAAGCAGAGCTGTTGACACCAGTGATGATGACATTGTAGGGTGCAGAACAGGTTCACGTTGTTTCTGGCTTGCTCCACCTCCAGTCCATCTGAGCTGGGCACCACCAGCCAGGGCTTCCTCTGCCTCAGTTCATAGGGGAGAAGAAAACCACCTCATTTTTGTTGAGGTACAAAATCAAGTTGCCTCAAAAAGTCTCAAGTTTCCTCTGAAACTTCAGCCCAAAACTGCAGATCAATGGGGAAAATGAAAATTGATCCTTGTGGAAATGAGAACCTCCTGTGCACGTTCCCAGCAGAAGGTAGATGTCAAAAATCAAGGTTGATAGTTGGAAATGTGCTTGGGTGGGGAAGGAGCATGCCTGGAGCTGCTTGATGAGGTCTCCTGGCCTTTGGGTTGGTGGACTTTGTGAGTGCAGTTGGTGGCAACCTGGGCTATCTCCTTTGCAGTGGAGCTGGGACTTTTCAGCTGTCTTCTGGCTGGTTGGGAGCTGCTGGGTACCCTTGCTTGTCTAGGTAGCCAGGAAGGATCAGCTTCATCATCCTGCTACCTGCCTTTGGGTGCTCCACTGGGTTTTCCAACATCCCCATCGCTGTGGCCACGGGGCTGTGGCCTTGCTGGTTCTGCACGCAGAAGAAAACCCAACTCTCTTGGCCATCTCTAATCCCCAGGGGTCACATTGCTGAGCCCTTGCTGAGCTGATGGACCTCAAGGAGGAGAACAAATACTTTTCCATTTAAATAAATGGCATTTTTAATCTTTCTCCTTGGAATACCCTAGATGGAACGGGGCCTCTGGAGGTCACCGGGTCCAACCTCTGCTCACCTTTCCAGTTAGCCCCAACATGAGAAGGTTTTTCTTATTTTTCCTTCCATAAATCCCGGGAAGATGAAGAACCTGGGGCACAGGGTGCTTTTCCTGCTGCTCTGGCCACGTATCCCCAGAGCTGGGATGGATTCATCTCCCTCCCCATCCTCTCATTTGCATCATGTGGTAATTTCAGATTTATTTCCGAAAAGCCCCGTGCCTGCTCCGGTGGGGAACAGAAGCTTCTTCAGCTGATGCTTGTTTATAGAGCGTGATCCTGTTACGATGAGTGCCAGAGGGACTGGAGATGGGAATAAACTGAATATTATAAACCTGAAACCACCCAGGCTGCGGGCTTGGGAAATTCAGGCAGAGTGGGCAAGAGGCAGGGTGGCCTCGTGCAAGGTTTCCCTGAAACACTGAGTGGTTGGAGCATCCTCCTTCCCTTTCTCAAGTACGAGTGGATTGGAGGGATGGGTTTTAAAAGCCAAATGCAGATTTCAGTGAGCAACTTCTCTGTGTGTAGACGTTAAAGAAAACGACAGCTGTGATGCAAAGAAAATGGTTTAAATGAACTCAAATGGAAACAAATGACAAACAATGGCATTGAAGTTGGTGAGATGGCATTGTGGCACAAAAGGCAGGGCAAAATTAAGTATCTAATGCTTGTTAGGAGACACCAAGTATCTAACGCTTGTTGGGAGACACCAGCACATCTCAAGGTATTAAGTGTGATGGAGATGTCAGTAGTTGTCATCATCTGCTTTGGCATCTGGTCCGGACAAACCTGTTTGTTCCCCTCCCCTGTCCTGTTGCAGCCAGCTCTGGTCTGGCCTTGGGGATGTCACCCTGGCCTCCGGGTCACATGTGGCCTCAGGAATGTCACCTCCAGGAATGTCACCCCGGCTCTTGGGTTGCAGATGGGGGTGGCTTGTCCTGGTCCTGTGAGCCAGGCACAGGGACTGCCACAGGCTCGCTGCAGCTCCTGGCCATGGGACAGGCTTTTTGGGGAAAGAAAACCAGCCTCAGGGGAAAGGGAATTTATAACAGATCTAATTAGTACTGAAACTGTGTGACCTGGGAGCTGCGTGCCAGGGAGTGGTGCTTTCGGGTCATTCCCATCCCTCTGGCTGTGAATCCCTGTGGGATGCTCCTCACGAGGTGCCTGGCCACGATTGCCCAGCTCGTTGTGTATCCTGGGGACTTTATTCATGCTTTTGGGATGGAAAAAGAGGAGTTGCAGCATCTCCAGCTGCCTGGATGAGAGGGCTGGAGGCAACGCAGCCACGCGAGGGCTTGGCAGGGTGGTGTGGCTGGCACAGGATTTTCCCTCAAAAGCAAGACACTTCAGCTCTGTGCAAGAAAAAAAGGGCAAAAGGTTGTAAAAGAGGAGTGTGGGGTTTCCTCAAGGTGAAAGGAGCCTTTCCCAGCCCCCCTTTGCTCCTGGGCTGTGCTGGGGAGGGACTCGTGGCTGGGGCATGTGTTACACATCCCTTGGAAGGGATGGATGCTTTGCCGGGAGATATTTTTTTATTCTGATTCCTCTTGCTGCTGTCCCTGACTCCAGGCTAAGCACATTTATATCCCACACTTCCCAGGAGCATCCCAGGGCTAGCAGGGATCACATTCACCTCTCCTTACAGAGCTGTTATTGCTACCGGGGCGAAGCCGGAGCGTCGGGTGGGGAGAAGCAGCAGGATGAGGCACAGCTCCCCCAGGTCCACCACAGCTGCTGAGCTCATTTTTAGCTCATTACTTCTGCCTGGGAGCTGATAGAAGGCAGTTTGCAAAGATGCATTTAATGGGTGAAAAGTCATCAAGATGTTTTCCTGGGGTCTGACGTGCCTGTGCAGCGTTTGCCGTGGTGGTGGCACCAGGGTTGGTGCAGGAGGGGGATGCAGGATGCTGGAAGCCACTTTGGCTTAGCCAGGGAGATTTGTGTGATGTTACCAGCACTGAAATGGGGGCAACCATGGTAAAACCAATTTTTTTTTAAAAAAAACCCCTCTTTTTGCAGATTGGGAGCCTGGAGAACTACTACCACTTCCACCACAGCAAGACCTTCAAGCGCTCGACGCTGAGCAGCCAGGGACCACACAACTTCCTCCGCATGGACCCCAAGGTGTGGGGCTGGGCTGGGCTCCTGCAGCCTCTGGGGGGAAGTTGATGGGATGGGGGGGGTCCCTGCTTCTCCCCATAGGAACCTGTTGGCTTGGTCTGGGTGGAGCATCTTGCCATAACACGTTATCCATAACACGTTATCCATAACAAACACGTTATCCATGAGCTCCAGCCCCGTGCACTCACAGGGTGACTCACTGGCCATTGGGTATGTTGATGGGTGATGAAAAATACTTAAAAGTGACTAAATGCTAACATCTGCCTGAAAGCCATGAGGAAGAAAAAGGAGGAGGGGGGGAAGCTTTCCAGGATAGCAAGCCTGTTGCATGCTTGGGGTGTTGATCCAGTTGCCACAACACTTGCTGCCTCAATGGTTGCTATGTGTGAAATCCTTGGCAGTGGTGCTGCATTGCTTTTTCCTAGAGCAAGCATCCAGAGGGATTTCCAGTGCAGCTGAATTGACAAAAGTAACGAGGAGGGGAAGGAGGGACAGGCGGGACCTGGGCGAGCTGGGCTCGGGGTGGTTGGGAAGGGTTGTGCCTCTGCTGGGCTTTCCTCCTCCCTCAGCTCCACCCGAGCCCTGCAAGATGCTGCTTCTGGAAGGGTTGATGCGTGGGGAGGGTCTGGTTTTTGGGGAAAGAGGGAAATAAGTTGTGGTGATGGTGCCCACTCTGTAGTGAGCTACTGGTGCTTGCACTGATGCCTGACCACCCTTGGGGTGCTCCTGCCCACCCTTGGGATGCTCTTCCCCAAGATGTTTCCAACCCACTCCACGTCCCCTCCACATCTCTCCAGACCCACACAGCAATGTGCTTTCCCCAGGCAGCTTTCCAGAGGGATTTGCTGTGAAATACTTGGGCAGGGTCTGGAGCAGAGCTCCGAGGAGGCACAGGCGAGGGAACCTCAGTGAGAGGAGCGTGGATGCTGGGCTCTAATGAAAGGTGGTTGCCCTTAGGGAGGTGCACGGGCATCCCAGAGAAGGATGGATTCAGCTCTGCAACTGAAATACCTCCATTTAAATGAGCTGGTTATAATGCAAACCCAATCAGTTGGCTTTCAGTCTCGTTAACATTTACCCTACCTTGCCCTATGGACTGCAAGCTACAGCAATTAACTCCTGTTCTCTTCATCCTTCGTTACCACTTGCCACTCGAGTTCAAGTCCTCTTGGCACGTGTTGTTTCTCCTGTGCACACTTGCAAATGGTTTTGGAGGTGTCTCGGCATCTGAAGGGCACTGGCTGAGCATGTGGGATGCAGGAGGGAACGCGAGCTGGAATAGCGAAGATGGAAACAAATCTTGGAGAAATCCTGAAGAACCAGCAAATCCAATCACTTGCAGATGTTGGGTGGTTCCTGCCTTCCAGGGGCTATTGTTTCCAGTGCTGTTGTTTGTCAGATTGCTCTGCCGTGGGGGTACGTGGCAGGAAGGCCAGGTCCTGGCAAGAAGACCATGGCCAAGCCCTCTGTCCTGAGGATGCTGGGGATGGGGAGATCCAGGGTCCTGGTCCCCATGGGACCATGCTGCCACTGAGCTCCCCTCTTGCCCCAAGAGATGCTCTGCGACCGGTGGCTGCTGTTTGGGGCTGGTGTGAGCCAAGTGATGTGGCAGGTGATAGAGAGAAGACCTTATTGCCCTCTACAACTACCTAAAGGGAGGTTGTAGTGAGGCTGGTGTTGGTCTCTTCTCCCGAATTGCTGATGACGGGACAAGAGGAAATGGCCTCAAGTTCCATCAGGGGAAGTTTAGGTTGGAGATTAGGAAGAAGTTCTTTCCTGAGAGGGTGGTTGGGCACTGAAATGGGCTGCCCAGGGAGGTGGTGGAGTCCCCGTCCCTGGGGGTGTTCAAAAAACGGGTTGATGAGGCACTTGAGGCCATGGTCTGATGGTCCAATGGTTAGGAATACGATGGGATAAAGGTTGGACTTGATGCCCCTGGAGGTCCCTTCCAACCATAATGATTCCATGATTCTATTCTAGTCTATGAGAGGGAGGAGGGATGCAGCAAATCCAGCGGTTTTGGAGGGCAGGTTGTGATGCAAGGGTAAGAGGCATGAGGGGTGGTGGGACACAGAGAGGTCATACCATGCTGTGCCACCCCTCTTACGGGCTCCGCTTGCACCTCCTGTCACTGTAAACTTTCCTGGCTCGCTGGGATGCTCCCGTTGGTCCTCACAGTGCTTGAGCCTTCAGCCTCACTCCTCCAGCATCTTGCTCCTCATCAGAGGATGTCATAGCCACAGCCCCTGTGCTTCTGGCCAAGCATCATAACAGAATCAACCCCACGTAGATGACTTCTGCCGTGTTTTATGGCAAATGCCTGCTGTAACCATCTCATTTGTCCTGGATCCCAGCTGGAATTCCTCCACATCCACTGGAATAGGTCAAACTGTTGCTTTTCTGGAGCTGCAAAGGGAGATGCATCCTTGCCTGTGCTGCTGATGTTGTTTGGTGGGCTGGACATCACCCACTGCAAATCTCAAAGTAAGATTTCCATCATCTATTTCCATCAAGGTGAAGAATTTGACTCAGTGCTGCTTGTGCCTCCTCACAGGCTCCTTTGGTGCCACTCGGGATCACCTCATTATTGCTAATTAGGGTTTGCAGGGATGGAGCTGGGACCCCCCAGGCTCAGGACTCTGTCGTAAGAGTTTTGGCCATTTTTAGTAGCAAAAAGACTTTTTTTAATTTCCGAGAAGCTTTGTCCCCCCCCCGGATGAGGAATGGAAGTGGAGCTGAGTTTCACAAGCCGCGGGAGCTGTTGCAGGGATGCCCCAGGCTCCTTCCCACTTGCCCATTGTTTTCCCATGCTGGCTGCATCGATTTAGCAAACTGCTAAACTCCTCATTTCTCTGTCTCTGTGCAAGACTCCTCCACCAGCCCCCAGTGCTGGGGTCCATCAGGAGTGGGTTTAAGGTAGAGAAATCCCTGTGAGGCACCGCAGCTCCTGGCAAAGCCCCACAAAATCCCACATCTTCCCGTTGTTCCTGCATCCAACAAAGGTGATAGCTGTGGCTTGGCCAGCAGGACCCACAGTAACACCCCCAAGGAGTGCTGCTTTAAGGAGAAAAGCTGGGTAATTGAGCCATATCCTCTATTTAATGTGTTTTATTTGTTTAACTAGACCATGAAGTTGCAGTTTTGCTTCCAATGTTTAATTCCTCATCATATGAGCAAAGCAGCTTGCTGGCCTCAGCCAAGGCAGTGTGGAAACTCATTTTTCTATGGTATATGTATTTTTTTCCCCTTTCAACAGTGTTTTTCCTTAAAATATAGATGTTTAAAAATCAAGCCTGAGGCTGGGAACTGTTGGGTCTCTGATTTATGCAGCTCCCCATCCACCTCCATTGCTGGGTGTCTGAGTTGGGAAGCTAAAAACCATCTGAGAGGGACTCTGTTTTCACATAAATGAAAGTCACAAGAATTGAGACACCTCCATGAGCAGCTCTGCCACCACTCTCAAAAGACCCTGAGCCATTGTGAAGAATTTATCCAATGAGGAGGGATGTGCCATGGAGTCCTCCCAGCTGCCTCTCCCCACCATGAGCACACGGAAAGCTTTCATCTAGAAATTATTTTTACAACTTATTTTTAATAAACCTGGGTTTCATCTCCCTGCTGAAGCAGGAGAGGCCTTTTTGTGAGCAATCAAGGGTCTGGAGGGGGGAAGATGCTCACCAGGGATGGGACGCGGCTGCTGCCAAAGCGGCACCTAGTAAATCTCCTGCTGCAGGGGCAGGGGCCAACACTGATGTTTCCCAATCCCGGCCTTTTCCGGCTCATTTCCCGTTTGATCTTTTCGTGTGTCATGCCCCAGTGAAAAGCAAACAAATGTCAGAGTGGCCGGCCCCAAGGCCACCTCGCCCGCAACTGGTGCCAAAAACCAAAGCTGGCCACATCCCCAGGGACCTGCTGTGGCCGTGTGTGGCCGTCCCCTATTTTTGGTAAACATGTGTTTGGGTAAAAAAACCCCAATTTTGTTATTTTATCAAGAGCTTGGATGATGAGCAGCCCTGGAGCTGGGGTGGTGAAGGCTCAGGGCTGAGCTGCTGCTGCTGCCTCCTGGCCAGAGGAAGGACCAGCCCTGAAATTAAGCCAAGCGCCTCGGTCTTCTCCAACATTTTGACTAAACACTCAAATATGTGGTTCTTCTCCAGCAGGACTTCAGTGTGTGCTTGGTTAAGCCTGAGGGAGCTCTAGGCGCGTGCTCAGAGGCAACGTTATTTATGCTCAAGGGTTTTGCTGCACCGGGAGAGGAATCCAGTCCCTGGCTCGGAGACCACAAAGAGCTGGGCTTGGGTGGATGGACAGATGGCCAAGGCTTTATTCGCCCAAAATGGAGCTGCTGTCTCCACAGCAGTGCTGCCAAAGGAGCTTAGGTTGGATATTAGGAAGAAGCTCTTTACTGGGAGGGTGGTTGGGCACTGGAATGGGCTGCCCAGGGAGGTGGTGGAGTCACTGTCCCTGGGGGTGCTCAAAAAACGGGTTGATGAGGCACTTGAGGCCATGGTCTGATGGTCTGATGGTTAGGAATAGGATGGGATAAAGGTTGGGCTTGATGACCCTGGAGGTCCCTTCCAACCATAATGATTCTATGAGCTTGGGGGATTTGCTGGAGCATGGGGTGGGCACTGGGGAGGCCGCACCTCAAATCCTGTGTTCAGTTCTGGGCCCCTCACTCCAAGAAGGACATTGAGGGGCTGGAGCGTGTCCAGAGAAGGGGCAACAGAGCTGAGGAAGGGTCTAGAGCACAAGTGTGACTGNTAGCGCTGAGGGACATGGGTTAGTGGTGGCCTTGGCAGTGCTGGGTTAACAGTTGGACTTGAACACCTCAAAAGTCTTTTCCAACCAAACCAATTCCTGTGTGATGCTGGGATGGGTCCATGCTGACATTCACATCACTTCTGCGTCCCGTGTCCTGTTTCGGTGGGCGATGCTGACCCCCAGCTCTGCTTGCAGGTGGACTGGCTGCAGCAGCAGGAGGTGAAGCGGCGGGTGAAGAGGCAGGTCCGAGGCGAGCCCCACGCTCTGCCCTTCAACGACCCAGTGTGGCCCAACATGTGGTACCTGGTGGGTATCATCTCCCCTCTGCCACCTCGCTGCTTTACAGGGGGGGTTAATACATTTTTTAATCAAGTGCATCATCAATCCTTGCAAGCAACACCTTAACATCAACAAATGCACTTGGCAGGAGGATTTTAAAATGATAGATGAATACCCAGGAGAGCCTGTTTTTTAGGTGTTTCACCATCATTAGCAGCTCCTCGTTATGGGCTGCACCATCAAGGCTTGGGAGCAGCGCCGTGGCTGCGGCGCTCGTGCATTTTACTCACCCGAGAGCTGCAACCCTCTCTCTGCAATATCATTTTTTATTCCTGCCTGCTTTATCGATCTGTACGTGACGGGGAAATTCACTGAGAATTAAGCACAGAAAGGAAATGAGCACTTCCAAACTGAAGAGCCCGGAGTGTTTGAAATCAAAGAGGAAAAGAGTGATGGGGAGGTAGCGCTGCCTGGATTAACTGCTGCTGGGTGGCTCTGATCGATGGAGTGAAGTTATAACAAATCCACGAGTTCTATGGCAAGGAATGGGATGTAAATATATTTTTCTGGTTGATTAAATGAGCTCCCAGCCTGGCTGCTGTCTCAGATGGGCTGAAACGGGGTTGCAGCCCTTTTGCAGCTGTGTTTCCCCCCTTCCCCGTAGCACTGCGGCGATAAAAGCAGTCGCTGCAGGTCGGAGATGAATGTCCTGGCAGCCTGGCAGAGGGGCTACAGTGGCAAGAACGTGGTGGTCACCATCCTGGATGACGGCATAGAGAGGAACCACCCCGACCTCCTGCAGAACTATGTGAGCTGGGGGATGGATGGGCTGTGGGTGGGTGGGCTGGGTCCCATTGATTGATGGAGAATTACAGTGTATAAACACAGCTTAAGCCTTTGCATTGGCAGATTAGAAGAAAACGGGGTTTTTAGAAGAACTTGAGATGTTTTTAAGAAGGAAATGAGGTTTTTAGATAAGAGGGTTTGGGGGGAAACTCCCTTTGCAGCTGCCTGGGAAGCGGTCACCTCCCTCCAGCTCATCAGGGCAGAGCCAAAAACCTGCAGGAACCCTCTCAACCCCAGCTCAAACCCTGAACGGCCGTGGTGGGGAGGGGACGGTGCCAGGTCCAGCAGGATTTGGGGTTCAGGGGAGCTGTTCCCACAGCAGCAAAATGTTTCCCATGGGAAACACGCAGGGCTGCAGCCCAAAACTATTCCCTGAGCAAATAGTCAGAAAATAAGGGGGAAAATGGCATTTTCTGTCGGCCACCTCTGCCAAGACCCCTTTGTCCCATGCTATGGTGCCAAGTCAAATCTGACATCAGTCCCATGTTTTCAGGACCCTCTTGCAAGCTACGATGTCAACGGGAATGACCACGACCCAACTCCACGCTACGATGCCAGCAACGAGAATAAGTAAGAGAAGGGGATTGCCATGGAGGAGGGTGCACGGGGGTCCCAGGGGCTGGGTGTCCCCTCCCAGGGGGTGTTTTCCAGGTCCTTCCCCACCCCCAGCGCTGCAGAGGATGCTGCCTTATGGGCTTTGCACAGAGCCATTGAATTTAATGCAAGTCCAGCCCGTGGGGACCGTGCTAATTGCTAATGAACCCATGGAACAGCAGCACCCAGGGGTTCCTCACCATGGTCGGGATTAAACCACGTGAGTTGGGCTGGGTGGCTGAGATGTCAAAACCTTGATGCACCTTCTGAGCTTTGTTGAAAGCAGGACGGGCACGTGGTGGCACGTGTGGAAAGGAACAGGAGTGCAAAGAGCAGGCTGCATTTAGGTGCAACGAGCAAAGAAGGAATTGCACCTAGGTGAAAGAGCAAATTGCGTCCAGGTGCAAAAAGCAAGGAGCAGGTTGCATCTGGGTGCAAAATGCAAACAGCAAATTGCATTTGGGTGCAAACAGCAAATTGCATCTAGGTGCACAATGCAAAGAGCAGATTGCATTTAGGTGCACAATGCAAACATCAACTTGTTTTTTGGATTTGTTTCCTCCATCCCCCAGCCCTCGCTGTGGGTTTTGGGTAAGGGCTCTTCAGCTCCTGGGGCACTTTCTTCCACCAACTCCAGCACTGGGGCTGGTTTCTGGGTGCTGGGTAGGGGGTGGCCAGAGGGGTCCCTCACCATGGACATCAGCTCATGGGGGTCTTCTCGTTGCAGACACGGCACTCGCTGCGCGGGGGAGGTGGCGGCGGCAGCGAACAACTCGTACTGCATCGTGGGCATCGCCTACAACGCCCGCATCGGAGGTGAGGATGGTCCCAAGGGCCACCCTGGCCATGCCCATGGGCTCCCAGGGTGGGTGGTGAGATGATGTTCCCCAAAATATTGCCTGGAGAGAGTCTTCTCCTCTGTGCCCAGCTGCAGGGAGCCCTGGGGGTGCTTGGGGGGAGGATGGGTGATATGGGGTGTAGGGGACCCCAGCTCCATGTATTTTGGGCTGGAAACCTTCTGCACTGTGAGGATGCACGTGGATGGAGGACATGGTCCCCAAAAGCCCATGGCTGCTCCCGGGGGGCTCTGTGCATTTTGGGCTGGCAGCATTTGCTATGGTCGGTGGCACTGGTTTAGTTTCAGAGCTGGAATCACTTGATTGTGAGGTTGATGGCTGCAGATGAGCTGCTCGGTGAGGAGGGTCTGGGAGGACCCCATGGGGAAAGTGCCAAGGAGGTGGGGGGCTGGGGCTGTGTGAGGTGAGGGGACCTTTTCAGGGTCCCCCAAATAATACAATGTGTGGGGAGCAAATTAATCTTTAGCACCAAATGAGATCCTGATGGTAATGAACATCACAGAGCTCATTTCCATTGGCCTGACTTACTTTGGGTTTGGAGGCTGTTTGGAGCTGGGGCTGTTCTGGCCAGTCCAGACCAGTACAGCGACCACCGGGGAAACGGTGTCGAGGTGGGTGGGGGCGGGTCACCCCATCCATGTGGCCGATGGGACCATGTAGGGGACAAATGCCTGGAGCTGTGTCCTCATGGGGGGTTTAACCCTGTCCCTGGCACGGCCAGAACAGGAGAGGGACTTTTGCTGTGACCCCACGGTGAGAGATGTCACCGTTGGGAGCACGGACCCAAGTGCCCATGGGTGGATTCGGGGCTTGACTCCTCCTCTGGGCTTGTTCATCCCCACCGTGCGAGAAGCTGCTTTGGTGAGGGTTGTGTCTGCCTGGGAGCGGTGCCCATGGCAAGTCCTGCTCCTGGCCAGGTGCCATCAGCAGTTCCCTGTGCTGGGAAAATCCCCTGAAGGAAGAAATAACCCAGGGGAGGGCGATTATGGGGTGGTGGCAGGGGCTGTAAAGGCTGTGGCTTGTCATCCCATCCCATCCCATCCCTGTCCCCCCAGCACATGGGATGGGTTCTTGCCTCTAAACTCATCTCCAAGCACACACCAAGCAGCAGCAGAGCAAGGCAAAGCTCCTGGGGGGATTTAAGGCTGTTTGGCTTCCTGCAGGATCAGGCCATTGCCTTCATGCCCCTTTCCGAGCCCGTTTCTCCACAGCAGCCGTGGGGATGAGTGTTCCTTGTTGACTTTATAACAACCTATGGCTCCCATTCTAATTCTCTTCCTTTAACGAGTGCTTTGCCTCAGGGGTGCTGGCGAGGCGTCGAGTGATGCCAGGAGCCTGGCAGAGGGTAGAGGCTGTGAGCTTCCCACAACATGAACAGCCAGAGAGGAAAAATAAAGTCTGCAGCCATATGGAGTTTGGGATTGGGGAGGAAAAGGCACTATAGCTGCAGTGAGAGTGATTTCAGATGGATTATACAAATAAAGCAGCAATTAATGAGCACAACTTGTTGGGGAAGCCTATTTGTCACACTTGGAGAGCCACCATCCAATTTTACTGGCTGCCCTTCAGCGCTCTTGCATTGCTTTCCATTTGCTCCAGGAAAAATACATTGCTGCTCGAGAAACAAAGTGGGCTCCTGCCATTCCTCCTCCTCCTTCCCCCTCTCCTCAAACGCTCACTTGGAAGGCCGGTATTGTTCCTTGTGTGGCAAAGAGCTCATTTATTTCCCTGCATCCTTCCCTGCTCCCTCCTGCCCCTTGTATTCAAGTGGGGGATCCCTGCATCGCGGGGGGTTGGCTTTGGGTTGGCCAGCGTTGGGTTGGCCGACTTTGGGTTGACTTTGGGTTGACTTTGGGATGACATTGGAATGACTTTGGGATGACATTGGGATGACTTTGGGATGACTTTGGGCTTGCTGATGAGCATTTAGCAAGCACATAAGTGCATCCCTCAGCTGGTTTTGCTTGCAGCTGAGCGCGGCTCGGACACCAGGCTCGGATTTTCACCCCTTCTCCTCGTGTTTTCTTGTTAACGCGACAAAGGAGTTTTTGGGAACTGTTCAGCTCCCTCATTTTAGATTTCTACGCTTGTTTTTGACAGCATGGAAAAGAGATATTTGAGTTGACTGGTGTCCAGAGCACAGCTGCAGCTGTAATGACATCTGCCTGCGTTTGTTTGCCTTAAGAAGGGAAATGCATTTTTATTAACTGGACTCTCCCTGGTTGGCAAAATGTGATGCTGAAATTTCCAGCACCTCCTTTCCCATGAGGGCTGTTTCTGGGCAGCTCTTTGGGGTGCTGGGCAGCCTCTGCCCACTGTGAGGAGGGGACAATCCGGCAGGGAAAGGATGATGGGGAGCAGCAGGGGTTGTAACCCTCAGATTGCAGCAGTTTGAGGCTGGGGATGTGCAGCTCTTCCAGTGAGAGCTGGTGGGCTCTGCCTGCAAACCACTGCGCCATTCCCAGCTGGAAGAGAGTAAGGTTATCCCATGGCAACCCATTGTCCCACCATGGGTTGGGGTCTTGGCTCTGATTTTGGCCGTACAAACCACAGCCTGGGACTTCTCCCAGGGCTTCTCCTGGGGTTTCTCCGGCTCCCAGGCACCGCTGGCATCAGTTGGGCAGCGATGGGTTTCAGGGATGGTCACAGTTGTCCCCACTCATGGGGACAGGCTTCGTCTCGCCGGCATGCCTAAAGTCGGGGGGGGCATGAGAGTTTGGGAATCACCAGTATCTTCCAGGTGGAGAAATGAGTAAATTCATTTAAAGGTGGGGGGGAAAAAGCTTTTTGTCAGGGGGGTTTCTCGCCGGGGAGTGCAGCAGCGCTCCCACCTCCCCATCCCCGCCGATGGAGAAGGGGGTGAATTTTAACCCCCCCCTCTCTCCATCGCCTTCCATGAAGCCAGAGGAACAAAAAACTTCCCAAAATAGGTGCCCAGCTCCCTGCTGCCGGGCTCGTTAGCGCGCGGGGCCGCGGGTTGAAGCCGTTCCAGGCACGCCTGAAGCCGAGCGGTTTCTGCCGCCGCTGCCGTTAACAAAGCCCTTTGATTGCAATCCTTGCACTTCCATCCAAGCCATCAAGCCCTAATGTCTGATGTTTTTGTGCTTTTAGGCATTCGTATGTTAGATGGCGATGTAACAGATGTTGTTGAAGCGAAGTCGCTTGGCATCAGACCCGATTACATTGACATTTACAGCGCGAGCTGGGGGCCAGATGATGATGGGAAGACAGTTGATGGACCTGGTCTATTGGCCAAACAGGCTTTTGAGCATGGCATTAAAAAGGTGTGGATCCCGCAGCGCCCAGACACGCTCGCCCTCCTCCTCCTGCCCCGTGGGGAACGCGTGCCGGGGGTTCCGGCGCGGGGACGGGGCGGCTCGGCCCCCCGAGGCGATGCCAACGCTAGGGCTGGGGGGGGTGGGGGGAGGCGAATCATCTCTAATTTTTCCTAGTTTTCCCCCCCCGGCGTCCCTAAGAGCTGCGGTGGATTTGGCGGCCGAGGGCGGTGACAGCGGGAGGTGCGCGGCGCCGGGGGCATCGGGCAGAGCCCTGGCAGGGCAGGCAGACCCCAGGTTGAGTTGCAAAGCTCTGCTGGGAGGAGAAACCCAAAGTGGTTCTGGGGGGGGACACACATGGGACTTTGCACCTCAAAATGTCCACCTGGGTGCCGGCACGGAGGGAAACGGCCACCTCCCCAGCTTCTCCATCCCCTCTCCTTCACCCTCCCCAGGCCCCCGGTGTCCTTTCCTGGGGGTCTCCATCACATTAAGCATTTCCCTGGTTTTCCACCCGGATCGGGTGGTTGTGTCATGGCTGGGGGGGGAGGAGGGGGAGCATGGGTGCTGCTGCCACAAGGCACAGGGAAAATTCAGATTATTCCTGAAGTCATTCAGCAAGAGCCAGTGTCACACGTGATTGACAGCTGTCAATCCCCACTGGGGATGCCCTGACCTTCCTGCTCCCTTTCTCTTTTTGGGTGCTTTGGAAAATCCCCAATATTGGGTAAAAGCATCGGGGGCGGGGGAGGACCTTTCTTGGCAGCTTGGTGGGCACTGTGGGAAGTGTCCGGCAGCTCAGGGCTCTGCAGTGGGTGTCCCCTGGGTGCTTCAGTGAATTTGGGGCTGGGGTTTTGCCACCAGCAGCCCCAGGCTGGGCTTTGAACCCCCCTACCCCAGCTGCTTCGTTCCCTGCCTCCACTCCTGCCCCGGGACTCGGGGCGATGCAGCCGCCTCTTATCTAAAAATAGGGTGGAGTGTTTTTCCCAGTATTTACTTGATTTCCTGCTGGGGCGGTGAGCCTGCCGAGGAATCCATTGAAGTGCCGGGGAGTTCACGCCGTGTAAATACGGGGGAACAAGCTGCTTTTTTAGACCTTATTTTTCCACCTGGGAGCAAACGGGCGGCAGCAGGGAGCTCACCCAGCACAGCCCCAGTGTTTTGGGATGCTCGACACAGGGAACGTCAGACCCTGCCATCCCCATCCCCCACTGCCACCCGTGTTTGTGGCATCCACTATCCCGCCTGCGCATCTCTTAATTGCTGGCTTCTTCTCCTTAAATAATGAGGAAAGCCTCAAGCAGATAGTTAGCCACCACCTTTAGCCCAGGCAAACAGCTGGAACTGAGTTATAAATCCTTAAAATTGAGTTTTTAATGGAAACATTAGAATAACCTGTATGTATTAGCCATAGGACTGCACTGGGGTAATTTATCATCTTGTTCCTCGCTTCTCCAGCCTCACCTTATTAATTCCCAAGCTAACGAGGGGATATTTATCCCGGGGTCTCATGGAGTCCTGTTGGCCAAACCCAAGCCCTGGCAGTGCTGCAGGAGTTGGGAGATGCTGTGCATCCCGCATCCAAGTGGTGAGCTGCTGGGGTGAGCGGGATCAGCCCCAACCTTGGCCAGGGAGGGATTCCCTGGTTTAAACGATGCCTGGATCCTGGTTTTACTGAGGCCAGGAGCCCCTTGCCGGGATGGCATTGGCTTAGGAGGATGGCAAGAGAAGAAGTTGGGTGTTTGGGGTCTGCTCATGGAAATCTTGGTGGTTGCTTGTTGGAGAGCAAAGGGAAAGCCTGGTTCTTCCCAATCCGAGGGAGCTGCAATACATGCTGAGCTCTCTCTCCACCGGGAAATGCTGTCGGGTGTTGGATGTGCATTGCTGTGGTGTCATTTCTGTGCCTCTTGGTGTCCTTGTGCTGGCTCCAAACCTGCTTTCCTCCAGCACAGCCCTCCCAGGCATCCTGGGGAGGCAGGTTTGGACCTGGAGCAAGCAGCCTTTCTCAGGATGGGGGGTGCAAGGGAGGTCTGGGCTCCCCGTCTACTGATCCCAACTGAAATCCTTGCTATGTCTCCACACACCTTTGGCAGTCGGGTGCCTGGTTGTATTCCTCTGACTGGTGATTTAGGACAGCCTGGGTTGCAGGCAGTGGGGCTTGTCCTTGGAGATGGGTGGATTTTAGTGTTGGAGAGCTGGATGGTTGCTGCCCGTGCCGAGCACTGGGCTGGGATGTGGTACCTTGGAGGTCCAGGAAACCCTGGAAAGCGGGATCATGGCACCTTGGAGATCCAGGAAACCCTGGAAAGCGGGATCGTGGTGCCTTGGAGTTCCAGGAAACCCTGGAAAGTGGGACTGGGGAGGGACAGCAGCAGACTTGGTGGGCTGGCGAGCTGGGTCGAGCTCTCCGTGACACGGGGCAGGGCAGTGATTGCCTTTGCAGTTGCACTTTTTCTTGCAGAGCTCCAGACAGCTCTATTTAATCTTTGCTAGGGAAATATCCACCCAGTTTGGCTGGGAGGCAGCCCAGATAATGAAAACTTTCATAAAGTAAGGAAGGAGCCTGACTTAGCCTGTGTATCCAGAGGCAGGGTCAGCTCAGAGAGCCTCTGCCCCAGGAGGAGGGCGAGACAGGTAATAAACCATCCCTTTCCCCCCAGCGCTCCAAACCCACAATAAATCCCAGTGAATTCCTCTGGAGCAAAGCTGCTCTTTTATTATTATTATGATTATTATATTTTTTTGTGGAGGAAGCTGCCTCAGAGCAGTGGGAGGGAGGTAAACACCAGATCTGCCCAGGCTAGCACCAAAATCTCTCTCCATGGCAGCAGTCGCCGCGGGGAGGCTGGAGCTGCTCCGTGGCTTCCATCCCCTGCCAAGCCCTGCCTCGTGGGGCAGGGAAACCAACCAAGCTGCTTCATTTCCTGCAAAAAAAACCCCCCTTTGGGTCACCAAAAAACCTCTCTTGGGATGATGGACCCCACCATGGGTGATTCCTGGGTATCACCCATCAGTGGTTGGGATGCAACGGCGCCGTTGGCTTCGTTGAGGGCCCCTCGTTGGCATCGTGGCCGCTGCTGCTGGGTGGGATTTTCCCCCTGCTCCAGGGAGGTCCAGGCAGCTGATGCACCCTTCCCACCCCCCCTTCCCCAGTTCCTGGTGGGCTGTACCTGGTGGGGGTGGCTCCATCAGATGTTCCTGCCAAGCGATGGAGGAGGAGGAGGGGAGGAGAAACTTAAAAAAGAACTTAAAAGATAGGCCAAGGGGAGGGTTCTGATGGTTTGGGTGGGTTCATGAGTGGCTTTGTGGGCTTGAGGTGAGGGGGATGTGGGTTTTGGGGGGTTTCCTGCTGGTTCCGTGCTGGTGTCACCGCCTGCTCCAGGGGCTCTGAGCACCCGAGGTGTTTTGCCCCAGGAGAGCCCATGGAAGATGCCAAAATCTCCATTGCTGGAAGCTCTCCCGTCCTGATGGGGAATCACTGCCTCTCAGACTGGGGCTGATCCAGGGGGCTGAGCACTGGGCAGGATGGGACCCATCCTTCCACCCTATTTAGATCAGATATTGGGAAGGAATTCTTTGGTGTGAGGGTGATGAGACCCTGACCCAGGGTGCCCCGAGAAGCTGTGGCTGCCCCTCCCTGGCAGTGTTGAAAGCCAGGTTGGCTGGGGCTTGGAGCACCCTGGTGTGGTTGTTGTTGTTGAATGTCTCCTTGGCTGGAGACATTCAAACCCCGCCTGGATGCGTTCCTGTGTGATGGACTCTAGGTGACCCTGCTCTGGCAGGGGGGTTGGACTGGATGAGCTTTCGAGGTCCCTTCCAACCCCTAGGATTCTGGGATTCTGTGGTGGGAGGTGTCCCTGCCCATGGCAGGAGGTGACACTGGGTGGGCTTTAAGATCCCTTCCAACCCAAACCAGTCTGGGATTCTCTCTCTTAACCCAGGCTTACCGATGATATCCCAGCACCAAGGGTTTGCCCCCTCCTCCCCGTGCCAAGACAGCCTCTCCCCCTGGTCCTACACCCTCCCCTCACCCCCCATCCCCTCTCTGCCCGCAGGGCCGCAGGGGCTTGGGCTCCATTTTTGTCTGGGCATCGGGGAACGGTGGCAGAGAAGGTGACTACTGCTCCTGTGATGGCTACACCAACAGCATCTACACCATCTCCATCAGCAGCACCACCGAGAACGGCTACAAGCCCTGGTACCTGGAGGAGTGTGCGTCCACCCTGGCCACCACCTACAGCAGCGGGGCTTTCTACGAGAGGAAAATAGTGAGTTTGACCCCAACATGGTCAACATTCAGCATCCCCTGGGGGTTTTCTGCATGGCTGGGCTGGATGGTGGCTCAGTTGTAAGATCCAGGCTTTGCTTCTAGCCCTACAATGAGTTTTGTTCATGTTTTTTTTCTTTTTATGGTGGCACCAGAATTTCCCTGGTCCTTGGGAAGAGCTCAGGGATGCGGTGTTTTCCCTGGTAAATGGGTGAAAGGGCTGGAGGTTGGCAAAAATACCCATGCAAATATTTACCTGTCCCCCAAAGTGCTTGCTCGCTTAAAAAAAAAAAGGATTTTTAATTTTTCTAGCCTGAGAGAGAAAAAAGAGGGAGTATGGAGGCATTTGGCAGGGATGTGACAACCCCAAATGGGAAGCAGAGGCTTTTTTGGAGCCCAGGAATTGCCTGAAAGGGTGTACATGGGTGGATCAGCCTGGCTTTCCCTGCTGCCCAGGCTGTGTTTGCCATGTCCCAAGAGCTGTTGTGGTCTTGTCACAGCAAGGCCTTTTATTGCCTCATCCCTATTGGATTTGTCCCCGTGCATCATCCAAACCTCAGGCAGCAGAACATCCCCCACTGGCACGGTGCCTTACCTGAGCTGGGAGGGACTTTTCCACCCAAATTATTTGTTTGACAAAAAATTTGGGTTTTTTTCACGTTGATTTTATCTTTTTTTAATTCATGAGTGATTTGCTTGGCCCCTAAAAGATTCATTTCCAGAACCCCTCCAGATTAACTGAAAAACCAGGAGCCTTTTAAAAATTTAACCGACAGAGCATCTCTTTGCCCACCTCCTCTCTCTGAGCTTTTGGTACCCAAGCATCATGCCCTGCCCTGAAATGAAAAAGCTGGAAATGCCTTTTTTTCCCCTTTTTTTTTTTTCTCCATGCAAATGGAAATTCTTGTCTGACCCCAGGAACTGAAGCTTTGAAGGCATGTGTTGAACATGGCACAGCTCAGTGTGCACCCATGGGTGTGTGCCCATGCCAGCCCTGCTCACACTGCTCCATCCACGGCTTTTCCTCCAGCTGACCCACAGCAAAATTGGGGTTTTTTTTCCTTTTTCAAATAGTTTTCACACCTTTGAGCAAAGGGAAATGTGAGCAGGGGTGTTTTCTCATGCACCAAATGTATCTCAGCCCGTTTTTGGGGCTCGGAGCACCCTGATGGCATGGGAGCCATGGCAGGGGTTGGGTACCCGCAGGCTCAGCTCCCTACTGGCTGCATCCCGGGCATCCCTGGATGCTCCATGGCTGCATCCCTGCCAGCTTGAGGGCTCCAGCTCCTCTCTCCACAGGTCACCACGGACCTCCGGCACCGCTGCACCGACGGCCACACCGGCACCTCCGTGTCCGCCCCCATGGTCGCGGGCATCATCGCCTTGGCTTTGGAGGCAAAGTGAGTGTAACCTCACCACGGGCTCCCAGGGGGATGTTTCCAAATTTAGTAGTTAGCAAGCAAAGCCAGAAAGAAAAAGTGTTTGTTTGTTTTTTTCTCCTCTGGAGCAACTCAAAATGGGGCAAAGTTGGTCCAAACTGCTCCTTTTTGGCGAGGGTTGATGCAGTGTTGTTGTTTTGCATCTATTCCTCCTGCAGGTGTTTCATTGAGCTCATTCTTCACTTGTTGCCACGTGTTGAGAAGTTGGGGTTTGTGAGATAAGTCAGGCTTTTCATTTGGTGCGTGGAGACCGCCGACAGCCGGCCCCAGCAGGAGTCTTGTCAAGACTTCCTGGGGAAAAAAAAATGTCGGAAAACAGCACGGAAAATGGGAAACATCCTGGGAAGTGATGGTTTTCAGCAAGTGTTTTGTTTCTGGGGGAAAAGGACTACTTTTGCATAATGTCAAAATCCCACACGGTGTGACCAGCAGTGACTCGCTCAGCGCTTCAAATGAGCTGCTCTTTGCCTCTTGTCCCCATCCTGGTCCCATCATGGTCCCCCAGGCCCCGTGAGGGATCAGGCTCATCCCCTTGTTGCTCTATGGAGCATCTTCTTACGAGCCTCTTACTATTAGACCATGAGGTCTAATGGTCTAATGGTTAGGAATATGATGGGATAAAGGTTGGACTTGATGACCCTGGAGGTCCCTTCCAACCATAATGATTCTATGATTCTATTTTTATGGGGTGGAAGTAAAAATCAGGCTGGGAATAAGCCACAGGGCAGTGCTGTGCTTACATCCAGAGGTGGCAGCTGTGGCTTGTCACCTCCAGTCCCTCTCCTCCGCTTCAATCCCAGCACCCAGGTCGAGTGGGCCTGTTCCTTTAGATGCCATTTTCATTACAAATACATTAAGAGCTTTAGATGTAATTTTTGAATTGCTTAGCTGAGGCATAAAACGCAACATTAAGTACCCGAGCTTGGTGCTCAAGCACTCCATTATGACCAGAAGGAATAAATTGAATTTCTTTTCTTAAATGTTGCTCGAGACCAATGGAAATCCCAGCTTGAGATGCTGAAGAACCGACTGTAAGGAAAGTGTGGAAAATTCTTCAGCAATATCCCTGGGCTGGGGTCTTGGGGGGTGGCTCAAAACCATGCAGCAGTCAGTGTCCAGCACCCTGAAGTCACAAACCTCACGCAGACCCAGCCTGGGTGGGGGGGTTGGAAACCTTTTGAGCTTCATTTTTCTTTTGAATGAGCAACTCAGGGTTTTTTCCAGTGATTTTTGCTGTTATTCCTATAGGAATATATAGGAATATATTCCTATAGTAATAACAGACCTTCTAGGGAAGGTCTGCTCAGCATTGTGCATCAGTCATAGAATCAGAATCATCAGTGAGCTGCCAAGCCTGGTACCATGCCTCAGGATGGGCTTCATTCCTCATCTCCTGCATGATAATGGGGAAAACCTTCCTGATTTGCTGCAGTTATACCCCAGGGCATTTAGCTCTCATGCCCTGGGCCAGGAATAAATCCTGCAATGCCCGTGGGCACGTGGCATCCCTCCCTGGGGCACCCTGCTCTGTTGTTGGCCAAGTGATGGCCAACCTCCAGGCAGGGCATCACCATTTAAATCATTGATTCATGCTCTTTTGGAGCAGAAAAAGAGGGGTTTTGGGGTTTTTTTTAACCCCACGGGGCTCCCTGCTGCTGCTGGGAAGACTGGGAGCAGCAGAGCCATCCCATGAGCCACGTGTTGTTACAGCCCCCTGCTCACCTGGAGGGACGTCCAGCATCTGCTGGTCAAAACCTCACGGCCGGTGCACCTGCGAGCGGCTGACTGGAAGACCAACGGCGCAGGGCATAAAGGTGAGGGGCCGCAGGGGTGGAGGTGGAGTGGTGAAAAGGGCCACAAAAGGGAAAGTGAAGGTCCCCAGAGCTTTGCATTCATCCTGGATGGCCACTCTGAGCTGGCTCGGGGGCTCCTACCATTGGGCTGTTGAGTGAAGGGAGGAGAGGGCAGTAATTCTTGGGGTGAGATGCTTGGAAGCCTTGCTTGGTGGAGGTTTGAAAGCCTTGTTTGGTGGAGGCTCTCCTGAATTGCAGCACTGACTGCTCCTTTTGGTGGGCTGCTCCTGGCAATGGGTTTTCCATGGTTCCAACGTGGATTTGGGTGTAACTTGGGCAGGATGATGAGCTCCATGTGTTGGAGCGTCTAGTGTCCAACAGGATCAACTCCACAACTTCTCCGATGCTCCACCAAACTCCAAGGAGGAGCTGCTGGCCCTTGCTTGGAAGGTGGTGGGTTTCTGAGTCTTCTCTCTTTCCAGTTAGCCATCTATATGGCTTCGGTCTGGTGGATGCAGATGCTATTGTGGTGGAAGCCAAGAAATGGAAGGCAGTTCCAACCCAGCATGTCTGCGTGGGAAGCCTGGACAGGGTGCCCAAGTGAGTGTCATGGAGTGGGAAGTCTCTCCTGGGGCACACGGCCACTTGGAAGGAGCTTTGGTGGAGCCAGCTTTTCTGATGCAAAAGCTCAGCCACTGTCCCAGCATTCAGGAAGGGAAATCAGGGGTCAGGGTGGCCGGGACAAGCCCATGTGCAGGTGAGTTCATGGAATTTACAGTCAGAGTGACCTGCACCATCACCCTGAGGTCTGTTGATTGACCCAGAAGTGGCCACCCAGGGTTTGTGGCTATGGCTTGGCTAGGAAAAGGTCCCACAGGGGCTCTCCATGACCAGCTTTGACTACGGGTGATTTATTTTTGCCCTTTTCTTGCTTTTGCTTCCCAGGCAGGCAATTTTTGAGGCCTTGATAGTGAGAGACCAAAACCAACTCATCCACTGGGTCCTACATGAGCAGTGATGTGTTGAGTTCTCCTCCCTCTTCCACCAAACACCTCATCTTGATGAAAGACACCAAAAACTGGTGCTTTGTTGCAAGGGTTCCCAAATTTCCAGTGCATGGGGTTGCTTTGAACTTGGCTTCATATTCAAACCAGCTGAGGTTCACATCTCATCCTTGGTAGGGTTGTCCCTGCTAGGTTAAAGGGTAGGATCTGACCAAATGGACCTTTCTGGTTCACTACTTTACTGAGTTCTTTACTGAGTTCTTTACTGAGAGGATGCTTGGGCACTGGAATGGGCTGCCCAAGGAGGTGGTGGAGTCACCGTCCCTGGGGGTGTTCAAAAAATGGGTTGATGAGGCACTTGAGGCCATGGTCTGATGGTTAGGGATATGATGGGATAAAGGTTGGACTTGATGACCCTGGAGGTCCCTTCCAACCATAATGATTCTATGATTCTACTGCCTGGCTGTAGAGCAAGTTGAGTTGTTCATCACAAAAGCTGTTCCTTCAGAAAGACTCGCGTATGCAAAGCAGGAATGAATTTGGAGCCAAGTGTGTTCATGAAACTATTTATCTGATACAGACACTAATTACAACCCGAAGAAGAACGTTGCACTGATAATCATAATAAAGCAGCACCCTTGCAGCCCATAAGGCATAGATCTTAGAGGCAGCTCAAACCCATCTCATTACCATCAAGCAAGTCAGCAAATTCCCATTCTTGGACACTGTGTTGCAATGGAGGATGAGATAATTTTTGCCGTGAAGGAGTAGGAGACCAGGTTCAAATATAACCATGTGTCCATGCTGCTGGGAACCGGGGACCACTGCTGACCCCACCGCCGTGCTTTGCCCATCTCCACAGGTACATCCGTGCAGACCATGTGCTGCGTGCCAGCACCCTGAGCAACGCCTGCGCCGAGCACCGCGACCAGCACGTGCTCTACCTGGAGCACGTCGTGGTGAGGCTCAGCATCTCACACCCGCGCCGGGGCGACCTCCAGATCAGCCTCATCTCTCCAGCAGGGACCAGGTCGCAGCTCCTTGGCAGGAGGTGAGAGTGGCCAGAGCTGGGCAGCATCCCTGTTCAGGGGGTTCCTGTGAATCTGCTTGGGTTTTGAAAAGAATCACAGAATAGTTTGGGTTGGAAGGGACCTTTAGAGATCATTTTTGGGAAGGAGGGGGGATTGTTTGGGCCTGGGCTGCAGGAGGGCTCTGTGCAAAGGTGGGCGCGTGCAAAGATCCCTAAAACCCTAAATTACCCTAAATCTCCTTTTTCTGACTGATGAGCCAAAGTCACACGTCTTGATGCACGGCGTTCCCGTTGCAGAGTGTTTGACCACTCCAACGAAGGGTTCAAGGGCTGGGAGTTCATGACCGTCCACTGCTGGGGGGAGCGGGCGGCGGGGGAGTGGACCCTGGAGATCCATGACACACCGTCCCAAGTGCGCAACCCCACCGTGCAAGGTAAGGGTCCCCCAGCACCCACCAGTCCCCAGCACCCCCAAAGCTCTTTGCAGGCTGCTTCGCTACGGCCGCAACTTTTGCTGTGAGTTTTTATGGTCTTCAGCAAAACTGGATTGCCCAAATTTTTCAAAAACAGGAATAAAGCTCAAGCCCCTGGAGGCTGCCAGTCTGGCTGAGCCGGGAGCAGGTTTTTCTCCCACAAGCAAACTTGTTGCAACAGAGAGCCAGTTTTCCAAAATTAAACCGTAATGAGTCCCAAACGAGGAAACCCGAGAGGTGTAATTGCTGTTTGTTTGTTTTGCTTCGCTGCTGGGACATCTGGCGTGTGGGCTGGTTGTGCAACGGCGCGAGGGGACGATGCCCCTCGGGCTGCAGATGGACAGACAGGCAGACAGACAGACAGACATCCTCTCCAGGCTGCCACCGTGCTGATGGGGGGGTTGGCTGGGCTCAGCCTGGCCCTTTGTGTCCCCCCAACCCTGCTGTGTCCCCCCCTCCTCGGCTTGACCGCCTGCTTCCTGACCCGTTCCCAGCCAAAGGAGCCGGGCTGGCGGGATCTGGTGGCATGAAGCATCCTGCCTGGGGCTGGCGTGCGTTGCGGGGGTGTTAAAATCCCCAGGATCATTGATAGGAAGCCAGGAGCATATTAAAAATCTCTCCCACGCGACTCCCTGGCGGGAGGTGCACGTGGGGGCTCGTTGAGCAGAAAGTGTTGCTGTTTGCTGCCTTTACCCCAAACCGTTTGAACTCGGAGAGAAGCCCCCACCCAGCTGCTGCTCCCCATGGGGTGTTCCTGAGCCCCTTGCAGTCATCGAGGCTCAGCCTGAGCCAGCTTTGCAACACAAAATAAGAATGAGTGGGTTCAGAAGTCCTTCCGTGCAAAGGGTCTGCTCCAGGTTTGAAGCAGAGAGGACAAAGCTGGAGGGAAAAGAGGGAAGATGCTCCCAGCCCACAGCAGAAATGGGTATTACATGTTAATTTGAGACTATTAAATTAAATTGGTTCATTTAATACTAATTAAGTACTATAGGTGTCTGTCACTGGCATCCCCAGCATCAGCTCAGGCTTTTCTCACATGGGACACTTGGGATTTAAAGCAGATTTAATTCTTTTGGTGGAGGCGGGTGGTTGAGCTTTTCCCTGGCTGCTGCCACCTGAGCTCATCCCGTCACAGGTTCCGCTCTGTCTTGCAGCAGCTGGGTCCTCTCAGCCCTTCTGGAGAGCCAAGGGATTTGGGTGTTGGAAATTTTAAGCCCTTCCTGGAAGCGCAGGGATTAGGAGCTGAAGCTGAGCGTGGCACAGGCGTGAAGGGACTCTCACTGATGGGGGACTGGAATAAAACCACTGTTGGAAAGAAGCAGCAGTGCTTTTTGGACCCTCTTCCCAAAGTGGTCTGGGTTGGGGAGGACCCCAGCATGGGTCTGAGGGTGTTGGGGGGTCCCCAGCCCCCGGGTGCAGCACAGGCTCTGGTGGCCCCTGTGGTTTTGGGGGAGCTCAGACCTTGGACATGTCACATAGCAAGAAATAACCCAGCATGTGTGGGGTGGCTTTTATCAGACAGAAATAATCCTCCATGGTGGAGCTTTTGAAGTTACTCATTCTCTCCATGTGTTGGACATGGAGGGTCTGGTGATGCTGCAGTTTGTCAGGCGAGTTACAGCATAAAAAACCCCTTGTAGGTGCCTTAAATGGCTGCGTTTGTGCCAGGTGGGACCTCAGGGGCTCATGAACATTTCTAGGAGTCTCTTGTTTGCTCCTGCATTGCCACGCGAGTCCAGTCCTGAAGGTCTGGTCCATCCTTCTCCTGCTTCCCCCTGCGGAGGAGCAGAATGGGGAGCGGGCTGGGTGATGTTGTGACCAACCCACAGGGAAGCTGAAGGAGTGGAGCCTCCTCTTCTACGGGACAGCTGAGCACCCCTACACGGCACCAGGCAGCCCCCAGTCCCGCGGGAGGACACTGGAGGTGCCAGCACCGGAGATGGAGCCATCGAGAGCTGCTTTCCTGCAGAGCCAGGTGGAGGTGGTGGAGGAGGAGGAGGAGTACGCAGGTGAGCACTGGCTGAGCCACCACATTGTCCAGGGAGGTGGTGGAGTCCCCGTCCCTGGGGGTGTTCAAAAAACGGGTTGATGAGGCACTTGAGGCCATGGTCTGATGGTCCAATGGTCAGGAATATGATGGGATAAAGGTTGGACTTGATGCCCCTGGAGGTCCCTTCCAACCATAATGATTCTATGATTCATCATCAGTACTCTCTCTGTAGATACTGATGGGTTTTTTCAGTTCATCACCACAAATACTTTCCATTATGTCCCCCCCAAAGTACCCAGGAAAATGCAAACCAGGGGAGCCACAAGGCCTGATCCTGCCCAGGGCCAGGGTGGGCTGGGAGAAGTGGTGCCTGTGGCTGGCACGGGGCAGCAGGACAGTAAAATTAGAAGGTAGCAAAATGCCCCGTCCCAGCTCTCCCACCACAAATTGGTGGTGCAGCTGTCTGGGGAGTAAAAAAAGCTCCTCTGCCCACCTTCCCCTCCAGTGCGGGCAGGGGCGGGCGTCCCTGCCAGTCCCCAAGGAGCCCTTCTTTCCAAGCTGCTTCTGCACCAGGATGGATGGTGGGGTGGGACTCACACTGGGGAGGATGAGCTGGAGGAGAGGCGAGCACCCGTAGCCATGCAGCACCATAGGATAAGATATATAAGATCTGTAAGGTAATGGATAATAGGATGGGATGAGATTGGGATGAGATTGGGATGAGATTGGGATGAAATGGGATGAGATGGGATGAGATGAGATGAGATGAGATGAGATGAGATGAGATGAGATGAGATGGGATGAGATGAGATGGAGGGTCCTCAGCCCCTTCCCCACGTCCGTCCTTGCTCCGAGCATCCTGGCAGTGGGATCTGGGGGATGCTCAGCCTCTCCTCTCACTGAGCTGGTCTTTCCCTCCCCAGGTCTGTGCCATCCTGAGTGTGGTGACCAGGGCTGTGATGGCCCCAATGCCGACCAGTGCTTGAACTGCATCCACTACAGCCTGGGCAGCGTGAAAACTGGCAGGTGAGGGGTGCTGGGGTGTCCCTGCAGGGCTCACACAGCAGCATGGGTGATAGATGTGTTCACAGAGGAAGAAACATATGGGAGAGTCATGGAGGGAAGAGAAGGCATGGGGATCCCTGCCCTGGCCCTCAGGGCGTGATGGGGTGGGGAGCACGGAGCTGGAGAAACCTGGAGGACCTTGGCCATGCAAGTCTTGGTGGGGAAGAAACATTGGATTCACTGGCTGGGGTCACCGATGCCCAGGGGACAGCTGGTGCCAAATCACTTCTGGAATTGGGGTTTCCACCCAGTCTCTGGGCTGGCACGGGGGAAGTTTACCCACAGTCAGGGTTACTGGCCAAGAGTCCCCAGCTCTTTATTAGAGAGCCATGATATTCAAGACACCCTGAATCTTAAGAATAAGAAGGAAATGAGCCCAAATTGAGTTAATGGTTGGACTTGATGATGTAAAAGGTCTTTTCCAACCAAAACAATTCCATGATTGGATCACCATCAAGGCTGAGGGATGCCCCCAAATGCAGACGAGGGGACGGCAGCAAGTGCCAGGCTGCTGGGAGGTGGCCAGGTGTTGGCACCAAAGCTCGGACGCTCTCGGTTCCTTCCCCAGGATGTGTGTGAGCTCCTGCCCCGCGGGGTTTTTTGGTGACAAAGGTGCCCGGAGGTGCCGCCGGTGCTACAGGGGCTGCGAGCGCTGCGTCGGGAGGGGACCAACCCAGTGCACGTCCTGCAAGAGGAACCTCTACCACCACCAGGAGCTGGGCACCTGCGTGGTGCTGTGTCCACCCGGGTTTTACGCCGAGGAACGTAAGGATGTTTTATCACTGTAGCATGAGGATACGCAGGGGTTGCTTCTATTTTAAGTGCTATGAGTGGAGAAAACACCTTGATTTTTGAAGTGTTGGCTTTGAATTTCTCCCCTGGACCCTCTTTGCACGGCGAGGGGTGGAGGAAAACCTCTGCGTGCACAGAGGGCAGTGCAAAACAGAGGTGCTCGACTCAGCCCTTAATTAGAAGACTCTGTAATTAATGACCCTAGCTGCTTGCAAGGCATATTTCTTCTTAGCAAGCAATGACAGAGAAGGTGATCTGCAATAGCAGGGGCCTGTGGAAGTGGGGGCTGTTCCTCTCCTCCCTGGGGAGCTGGGGCACAGCGGGGCTTTACGGCTCTGACTGCTGCTTGCAAATTGCTGTCCACGTTTTATTCTCCCTGTCTCTCTTTGTTTTTTAAAAGGTCAGAAACGCTGTCTGAAATGTCATCAAAGCTGTAAAAAATGTGTCAGCGAAGCAGACAAATGTACTGCATGCAAAGATGGATTCAGGTAAAATACCAGCATGGGAAGACTTGATACCTGCAGCGTTTGGACCTGTGGTTTAAACTGGGCAAAACCAGTGGGAAGTTAGAGAGTGAGTTAGTTAAAGACCCAAGTTAAAGACTACAGCTGTGGCGTGGAGCTGGGGATTTAAAAGTGATGCTTTGTGTCCCTTTCATGGCTGAAAAGTACAATGTAGATTTAATTTCCTTTTCTCCAGCTCTTGTCAGGGTGGTGGGTAAGTGCTGTGCTGCAGGCTCACGAGTGCTCATCCCAATTCAGTGACCAGCTCTCGGCGTCACAGGATCTGAAATAGGAGGGGAGAAAGCAGTGAAGGTGTTTACACCACACATGGCAGAGCTCACCTTTCCTCTGGAGTCCCGGGTGGCTCCCTCAGAGCTGTCCCAGCCAAATGGAGCTCTGGGTTTTGCTCCCCTGGCAGAGCCGGTACTGGGCTGGGCTGCTCCAGACAGGCTGGGAATGCTTCCTGCAAGTGCAGAAACCCCTCCCATCCACACAGGGACATTTTCACCTGATGTACCTGTTGCATGGGGCTGGTGGTTTTCCAGCAACACTGGTGCAAGTGGGGCAGCCCCGACCCTGCCAGGAGCAGTGGGCACCCTCGGGGATGGCTCTAGGGCTCCTGTGGGATGCAGAACCCCCGGCCATGCCAGCGAGCAGCATCAGCACTGGGGAGAAGCTGTTTTCCATCCCCGAGTGCATGTGGAAGTGTGATCCCAGAGCTGTTTGCATCGTTCAGGGGCTGTAAGTGAGCCAGAGCCACGGTGCAGCAGCGGGGCTCTCTCAGACAAGGAAATTGCCACTGCCAAAGGATTATCTACTCCCTTGGAAAAGCAAAAGTGGAGGCACTTGTCAGACATAATCTGCATGGCGCTTGCTTTTTATTGTCCAATATCCTTTTAAGCCAGGATTTAAAATCATCCCTGCCATGGTAAAGCAGCACCGGCCCAGCCGTGGCACTGAACCAATTTCCTTTTATTCCAGAGAGCCCTGTGGTGCAAAAAGTCTTTGGGAGAGCTGGGCTGGCTGCCCATGGGAAAAAATACTTTTATTCCCTCCTGGACACTTAATTAAGGAACCTGCAGACATCCCTTTGGTCCAGGCAGGACTTTAATTTCTCCTGGCTTTCCAACATCTCCTGCGCTGCGGGCTGAGGCTGCTGCAGGGCACTGGGGGACACGGGGATGGGGATATTCACACAGAATCCCAGAATCCTAGGGGTTGGAAGGGACCTCGAAAGCTCACCCAGTCCAACCCCCCTGCCAGAGCAGGGTCACCTAGAGTCCATCACACAGGAACGCATCCAGGCGGGGTTTGAATGTCTCCAGTCAAGGAGACTCCACAGCCTCTCTGGGCAGCCTGTTCCAGTGCTCTGGCACTCTCACAGGAAAGAAGTTCTTCCTGAGATTCACACGGAACCTCCTGTGCTCCAGTTTGCATCCATTGCCCCTTGTCCTATCATTGGTCAGCACTGACAAAAGCTTGGCTCCATCGTCCTGACCTTCACCCTTTCCATATTTGTAACCATGGATGAGGTCCCCCCTCAGTCTCCTTTTCTCCAAGCTAAAGAGACCCAGCTCCCTCAGCCTTTCCTCATAAGGGAGATGTTCCCTCATAAGGGGATGGGCTGTGTCAAGTCCTCAAAGCCTGGAGATTCAATTGCAAAATCCTCTCTGCTCTCTCAGCCTGGCAGGGGAGAGCTGTGTGCCCGAGTGCCAGCCCACCATGTTCCTCAGCCGGGAGCCCCGGTGGTGTGAGACCTGCCCTGCCAGCACAGGTAGGTCTGTCACCCCACAGCATCCCCACCCAACCCCCCAAAACTCTCATGCATCAGGAGCTGATGGCCACAGTACCCAGGGCATGCCAGCAGGGAAGCAATCCCAGCTCTCCAGCACGTCCCACGAGGTGCTGGGAGTATATTAACATTAGAAAGGTTTTTTAGGGAGTTTTTACATTTTTATTAGAGCCATTCTTTATTTCCCGATTCCTCTGAAGCCAGGTGCTTTAGTTTAATAAGGCTGCAGGGGAGGCCATAAACCCTCTCGGAGTGATGGAAGGTGGCTTTGCAGCATGTCAGGATGTGAGGCAGGACTGGGCACTGCCGGCTTCGCCCCGCTCGGCGTTCCCTTTAAATCCTGCCTTTTTTGCTTTGTGAAAGTCCAATTGTTCTCCATTGTTAATGCTTGCATCTGCCCTCGAAATCATCATAGATCTGATGATAAGATGATCTCCAGACAATTCGTGTTCGGTGGCATGAATCTCATCTATCATACATGGGCAATTTCCTAAGACTAAATCCAAAATATTTATTGATCTCGTTGGCAAGCGTGGAAGGGAACAGGCTCTTAATCCCTTAAGATAATTGCTTCCCTTCTAATTCTTATTCCAGTCAGTGTAAATGTACTTCACCACAATTATTTTTCAAGTCTTTTCTCGTCTCCTTTTCCTGCATAACCATTTCTCAAGCCCAACACGTGGAAAGCCTCTAACAATTCCACCTCCGTGGCCGCAGTTTGCCACCCGGCGTCTGAGCGGAGCCCTCTGCTTTCCCAGCTCCTCTCCCGAGACCTTCCCTCCTCCAGCTCCTCCACAGACCAGCTCAGCATCTCTTTTTCCACATGTTACTCTGCATAGGGTGGGAAAGCCAAACTGGTACCCGCGTGGGAGTGGTGGCTCGTGCCCCGGCGTGGATTTTGATGTGTTGTCCTCTGCTGAGTCCCTGTGGCCAGGTCTTGGCTCTGCAGAGGGGCAGGACGCTGGGTCCTGGCTGGGTTTTTTGGGATGGGAGCTTGAGTTTTTTTGGGGTGAGAGCCAAGCAGCTGCATAGGACCTTGTTGGCACAACACTCCTGGATGAGCCAAGCTGGTGCTTCCCATCTCTTGTGGGGCTGCCACCAGCCTGGTGCCATGGTGGCTCCATCTCCGAACCCCCCCATCCGTGCTCTCCTCTGTCCCCACAGGGCTGGGTGAGGACGACTGCACCCCCTGCACCCCCGAGGGCTCTGCACCCCACTGGCGCTGTGTCCCTGCCTGCCGTGAGGGCTTCTACCCCTCTGACAGCCACGGGCTGCCCAACAAAGTCTGCAAGAGGTATGGTGCCACCCTGATGGTGACCAGAGCAAAGCGGGGACAGACTGGGAGCGCTGGCAGCAATGATAAAAAAACCCCAAGCAACAAATAATGCTGGAAAAACAGCAGCTGGAGCTGCTTGCTGGGGAAATTAAAATAGGGATGAGGGATATAGGGCCCCACATGCCCCTGCCCTATAGATTTTAACGCTCCCCACTGGAGCCAGCCTGCCAAGATATCTCAGGGCTATGGTGGAAGGGGCTCAGCCCCAGCTCCAGGCTCTTGGGAGGAGGTGTGGAAGGAACGGGGATGTTTAGGTAAATATTCCAGCTTTCAATCAAACCTGCCCCCTTTGCCCCGTGGCTGTGTTGAAGAGCGTGGCCCAGCGCGGGGGCTGCGTGCAGGAGATGGGAGATGCCAGGAGGCAGCAATTTGCTCCCACTCTCCGGCACTCCGCGCTTTAAGTGGGGAGTGGGAGTGGATTTGGCATCATTAAAGTGAACATGAAAGGGAAGAATTAAAGGTGACTTGGGAACACACAACACAGTCCCTGCCTGCCCAGGGTTTCACTCACCCGTGCTGGTTATCCAGCAGGGAGGAACAGGACCAGCATCTTTTCCCAGGGATTTTGGGAAGCCACTGTCCCAGCACGGGAGGCACAGCTGCTGGGCTATTTTCCCTGAACAGACGAGTGGGAAAGGCACAGATTCCCCTCGCAGCCCTTTTTCTGACTGGGATTACTGGGAGGAGAGGTGTGTGTCCCACCGAGCCTTTCCAGCTGTTGCTGGGCAGCGAGCTGGCACCACTGAGCCCATTTTTCCCAGGGCTTCAGCAATTTTCAGGCTTCAGATTTGCCATTTTCCACATCCTCTGGTTCAGGTCTGGGGGTGACAGTGCTGGCAGACACGTTTTCTGGCCACTGGCCCATTTCAGATGGCCGGTGCTGGTTCAGACCATGGCAGGGTCTCTGTCCCCAGGTGCGACGACCACTGCTCCGCCTGCGAGGGCTCTGGTGGGAACTGCCTCAAGTGCAAAGAAGGTTTCAGCCTCCTCGGTGGCTCCTGTGTAACGAATGAGACCTGCACCAATGGTAAGTAGCTGTGGCAGAATCGCTGGCACCGTGGTGCTTCCCTGGTAGCAAAAATGAGGGTTTGGGGGAATCCCCTTCACGATGTGAAGCTGAAAGTGCTGCAGTGGTCAGGCAGCTCCCCTGGCAGAGCTGCTCGATGCCTGCCTATTGCTCAAACACATCCAAGGCTTTGTATTTCGTTACGGTTTAGTTCTTGGGGCTGATTCTCCCACTTGCTGCTTTATTCCTTCCTTAAAAGCATGTGAAAGATGCCCTTAAAAAGCGACTCCTTTCTTTTCAGTTCTCTCCCTTCCAACACTGGAACGAATTGCACCGCCTGTTACGTGCGATGTTTGTTTATTTAAAATGTTAATCTGCTCTCATTTTCTCTTGTTCCTCGCCTCGGCCTCCCAGCTGACAAGACTTTCTGTGAGATGGTGAAATCAAACAAGCTCTGTGAAAAGAAGCTGTTTGTGCAGTTCTGCTGTCAGACGTGTCTTATGGCCGGGTAAAGTTCAGCGGCTGCATCCATCCCGGACTTCCACCGACTGCCAGCCCAGTTTTGCCAAATGTTTAGGACAAAAGTTTATTTTTTCAGCTTTGGGACAGTTTACACGGTGCTGTCAGGCATTTGCTCCTAAGTTTGATAGCTTTAATATCACTGTCAGCGTGTTTCTATAGCAATGTGTTAAGCAGAGATCGGATTGTACCCGGAATGATCAAGCCCTGAAAGGCAGCAGACGAGCGGTGATATTAATACTCTCAAACACTCCTCGTGAGCAGGAACTGATGCATGATCCATGTTACCTGAGCTCGGTTCTTCGCAGGAATCCTACTGATCTGCCCACTCCGAGCGGCCGGTGGGAGCCCTCGCTGCAAAGGACACAGGATTTCACACCTCTGTGAAGAAAGGACCGTTTCTGGCTCGGTTTTTGGTACCCTTTTCTGCTAGGTGATGGCTGGTGTAAACCTGCATTGCGAATGGATGCTCTGTACATACCTAAAACGATGAATTAGGTGGTTCCTGGAGTGGTGCCCCACAGCCCTCTCCAGCACTCCTGTTCAGATTCGGTCAGCAGCTGTTGCTTTCTGGCCATGAGCAATAACTGGAGATTTGAGGACCAAAGTGTGAGCTGATCCACGGGGCTCTGCAGGAGTGTCAGCCCAGCGAGGCTGGCAGGGCTTTGCCCCACGGGTAATTGCAGGCAGGCAAAACCCAGGAGCTGGAGGGATTTGAGGGGGGGTTCATTCACACGGACCAGCCGGTGGGGTCACAGCCTTACCACGAAATGTATTTCCCTCCTGGAACTGCTAGGAAGCTGCTGATTAATTCAGTTCTGGAATGCGCTAGATCCTTCCTCTAAAGGAGATGGTGTCCCAGTTCATCTCTCCTGGCATTTCGTGTTACGATCCTTTCCCTGTTTTGCTGGGTAAGCCCCTCTCTCACAAAATCCTCCTGTTCACGGCAGTGATTTTTCTTGGGCGTCTGTTTCCAAAAGAGGTGTTCCAGGGATACAGCCAGGAAACTCTTAATTCTACAAAACCCTTCCCTGAAACAAACCTTTTCACACTCTCTCTTAATATTAAGTCATGTGGTGTTTATATAATTGTGTTTAAAATATCCTTGGCTATGTTGTTTTACAGATTTTTTTAAAAATAACTTATACAATCCTTGTTTTTTTCTCTGTGGACTATTTTTTACATGGGAGTGGGGAATAATCTTATTGTGTCTTGGGTCCTTTTCTCCTCTCTGACCTTGCAGAGCTGCTCTTTGCACCAGATGTATGTAAACACTTCCTTACACTGCATGTTCTGATTTTCACCGGTCACACTTTTAACGAGTTCAAACCTTTTGCCAATGGAATTCACAGTACGAATTGTCACCAGTTCCTCCTGGAGCTGGGATAATCCCTGCTTGGTTTCGGTTGCGACGCCACGCGCCCTGCCTGGGCTTGCCTGCTGGAGCTTACCTCAGCCAGGTGAAGAGGGGAGAGCCACACCGGCACCGGTCCTCACCCACCTCAACCAACCCCAAGGAAAGATGGAGCTTTAGTGAACTGACCTTTTAAGTTAATAAACTATTGATCTCCCCTGACAAACGAATCTGTGCTTTTTAAAACTCCATGCAGGCACCATCCCAACCCAAAGCAGGGCAGCAATGCATCACAGAATAGAATTATAGAATATATTTGGGTTGGAGAAGACCTTTATGATCATCGAGTCCAGCCATTAACCTCACGCATCTTTATTTTGCTGGACCAGAGGAAATGGCCTCAAGTTCCACCAGGGGAAGTTTAGGTTGGATATTAGGAAGAAGTTCTTTCCTGAGAGGGTGGTTGGGCACTGGAATGGGCTGCCCAGGGAGGTGGTGGAGTCACCGTCCCTGGGGTGTTCAGAAAACGGGTTGCTGAGGCACTTGAGGCCATGGTCTGATGGTCTGATGGTTAGGAATATGATGGGATAAAGGTTGGACTTGATGACCCTGGAGGTCCCTTCCAACCATAATGATTCTATGATCAGCCCAGAGCAGAAGAAGTGGCTGGAGAACAGATGAGTTGCATCTGCAAAATCCTTACTTCTGGTCTCAGAAAGGTGTTTTGCCTTCAGAGGAGCCCTGTATCACAAACACCTGCCCTATGCCAGGCTGGGCTGGCACCTCCAGTGTACCCAGTGCCATCTGGCTGAGGTTTGGGGCTGTGCCTGGGCACAGCTGAGTGTGTTCTCCAGTTGTGGGGGGTCCCAGCTGAGCTGGCAGGGGGGGCTTGCTCCCCTTTCCCACCTGCAGCCAGGAACCCCAGAGCCATCTTCCTGCTCCCTGCTGGCTGGGGAAGGAGAGAGGAGCCACTGGTGTGGAGGGAGCTGTGGAGCCTTTTGTTTGCCATGTTGGTTTTGCAATGTTTAATTGTGGGCCAGGTGCCCAGGTAGTGCCTGGATATCTGGAACTGAGCCTAAGTGTGGGAAAAGAGAAAAAAATAGAGCCCTTCCATGAGGGAAGATGCTTTCTCTGTGCTGTGCTGCTGCGGGCTCCTGCGTCTCTCAGGTCTCCACATTTATCAGATGATAAATGTTGAATTAATCAGATGATTTATCACATACAGTGAATCCTTCTGTTGCTCCAGGATTCCCCTTTCGGTCTCAGGCCAAACCACAGGTCAGAACTGGGGTGAAATGCTCTTGGCTTCTGCCCCTTGGGTTGTAAAATAACAAACTTCAGTTTCTGCTGCTGTGTCACAGTCAAAAACCAGGAGCTGTGAACTGGGAGTCCCACATGAGCTCTGCTTTCCAGCTCTGGCTCACGGCAGGCTGCCTCCAAATCCTGCTCACTGATATATTTAGATGTACTGAAATGCTAAAAAAACCCGAGATGTTTACCCTTACATCCTTGGCATAACTTAAAATACACCCTGGGTGCAGCAATGTGATTTAAGGTGACCGATCCCCAGCAGTCCCAGCTTTATCCTGCTTTCTGCTGCCCTCCAGCCTGTCAGGGAAAGAGAAACAAATTCTACATGTCGAGTTCATGCAACAGCATCAGCTTCCAGCATTTCCCAGGGCACCGACTCCTTCAGAACTCATTCCTGGAAAGTAATAAAATTCAGATTATTTATCCGAGCTATTGCAATGCTTGCTTGGAGCTATGAAAGTCTCTGGTATGCTCGGAGGATCAAAGTGGCTGTGTCTTCAAGATAAATGCATATTTAGGCAATTCATTAAAGCCTGTTTCTCTGTTGCCTCCTGGCGCCGAAGCCAAATCCATAATAGCTGTTTTCTGGAAAATCTGAGTGCAGCCTGACTCCTCGCTTGCTGTTTGGCCACGAGGTTGCATCCACGGCCATCTGCCATTTTGTAACTAGCAGGTGGGGGACACACATCTTAAAAGCCATTGCCTTGACTTTCCATGACAAAAAATGGGCTTTTAAGAGCTTGTGTGCAGCATCTGAGTCCAAGAATCTGCTCTGTTACAGCTGTACAGCGCCTCGGAGCTGCGGCACACGGCTGTGTCGTGCTGAGGGAGAAACATCCACCCTTAACTTGGCCTTGTCAGAGGCTGGACCTGCTTCCCAGGAGGCTGGAGAGGTTGCAAGTTGTCCTTTCAAAACAGCCTGAATGGCTCAAGGCTGTTGTCTTTGCCACCCTGAGTCACGTACAACAAATTCTTCACTTCTGCTGGTGACAGCGCGCTCGCTATTCCCTGCCCTCTGCTACTGCTCTGGAACAGATGTCACAGAGCCTGGCCATGTGCCTCGGTGCAGGTGTTTAGGTGGGAAGCACAAGAGCTGCCTGGCTCCAGCTCTGCAGGGATCTCCAGCCAGCTCTGAGGCTGCAGCTGGGTGTCACTTGGGGTGACGCTGCGAGGTGCCCCCAAAAAAGAAACGTTGGAGTCATAGAACCATAGAATCACAGAATCATTATGGTTGGAAGGGACCTCCAGGGGCATCAAGTCCAACCTTTATCCCATCCTATTCCTAACCATTGGACCATCAGACCATGGCCTCAAGTGCCTCAGCAACCCGTTCCTTGAACACCCCCAGGGACGGTGACTCCACCACCTCCCTGGGCAGCCCATTCCAGTGCCCAACCACCCTCCCAGTAAAGAACTTCTTCCTGATATCCAACCTAAACTTCCCCTGATGGAACTTGAGGCCATTTCCTCTCATCCTGTCATCAGCAATTTGGGAGAAGAGACCAACACCAGCCTCACTACAACCTCTTTTTGGGCAGTTGTAGAGGGCAATAAGGTCTCCTCTCAGTCTCCTCCAGGCTCAATAATCCCAGTTCCCTCAGCTGGTCTCCATAAGGTTTGTTTTCCAGACCTCTCCCCAGCCTCGTTGCCCTTCTCTGGACTCACTCCAGCACCTCAATGTCCTTCCCATGGTCCATCACCATGCAGTGCCAAATGTGGCTGCAGCCTTTGACTTATTGTCATGTCCTCTGGGTTCACAGAAACGACCCAGCTCACAAAACAAAACTCCCTCGATAGCAGTGGATCCCCAAATCGTTCTGCCTCGTCCCTCAGGGGGCTGTCAGGGCAGGGGAAGGATTTCTCCAGGGCCACAGGAGCTTGGTGACATGCAGCAGGGTTTGGGACCTGGAGGTGGTCAACTGTCAACTGCTTCCCTTCGTGTGCCACCTGCAGTCCCTGTCACCTGCGCTGTGGTTTGGTCCCTTCCAACCTGCCAGCAGAGCCTGGCCAGCAGGGCCAAGCACCTCACTGCTCCCCAGGCTGCTGAAGCAGGTAGGAGGGGAGGGTGGTGACACTTTAAAGTGTGTTTTATCTCCGGGTGAAGGGTGAATGTCCCACTGTGGCGTGTTCCCAGCCCATCACAGCTCCTCCAGGAGCAGGAACGCACGCGGAGGTGTCTTGCTGCTGCAGGGGGAAGGTGTTTATGGGCAACCCTACGGCCAGCCTGAAAGGCTGAGCTGCTGCTGGGATGGAGGGGAGAAAGCAGCAGGAGCTGCAGTTGTTGTGGGAGGCTGTGCTGGCTGCGGGGCAGGAAAGGAGCAGGAGCAGGATGGGTTTGGACAAGCAGGGGAGCCAGCTCTGCCCAGGGGAAAGCACCCAGGGAGCCTGCTCTGCCCAGGGGAAAGCAGCCAGGGAGCCGGCTCTGCCCCTCTCCTGCAGACCTGGTGCTGGTAACACCGGCAGCTGAGGGGCAGCCTCCGGTGACACCTCCGTGCTGCTGTTCCGTGCTACCGACAGCCCGGTCCGGCGATGGGGGGGCTGGGGGCAGGCCCTGGGGTGCCCGTGGGCACCGCGTGTGCCCGGGAGGGAGCCCGGAGGTCCCTCACCCGGCCAGGCGAGGGTGCGCTGCCACCAGCGGTGTCCCCAGAGGGGTGGCTGCCCCCTCACCGGGGCACCGGCGGGCCGGGGGAGCCCCGGGGTGCTGCTGCTGCGGGAGGAGGCGTGTGCGGGACACCGGGTCCCTCTGCTGACGAGCGGCCGCAGCGCTGCGGTGCCATCGCTCAGGGGGAGCCCGGCCCCG